>JAHHFK020004386.1:0-28803 GCA_024533555.2 Aedes koreicus | reverse complement strand
TTTTCCTCATTTTCAACAGTTTTTCTGCATGCAATTTATGTTTTATCCACGAGTTGATCAAACTGTTCTTCAAATCGTGGCAATTTGGTGTAACAATCTTCTCTATGTAGCAAGCGTACAACGTCACAAAATAACACAAGACTTCTGCAGAAGGATAATCATGTGAATTGACTGTTGAATTCTGTAGCAAAACTTTATAACGACTGATTTCTAAATCAAAGAAAACTCGAGTTGTACACACCGACAGACTATTATTAATATTTTTGTTTTTATTATTGAACTTAGCTCTGTTTCCCCCGAAGAGGGAAAAGGGTAATTTGTCCACTCGGCCCTCGAAACATGATTATACGATTTCCATAATCCACTGGAACATCGGAACCCGAGCAGGAGACAACAACATATGAATACCTTATTTTGATAACTGGCCTTGGTATTAATGAGCTCAGATTAAGAGGTAAAATACATAAACAAAATACCTAAGATTTGCCAGCAAAATATCTCTCGATTTAAAAAAAACTTGTTATTTCGGATACCTGGAAATACCTGAGAGGTACTATTTTGGTATTGTCCTACCTCAATTTGGTATTCGCAATAGCATAGTGGGAACAATTTTATGGGATTATCCTCAGGTATTGTATCTCTTAATCTGAACTTTTAAATACCAAGGCCAGTTATCAAGTTATTCGTTCCTGCTCGGGAAGTGTACCCGAGCAGAAGCGAATAACTTGATAACTGGCCTTGGTATTTATGAGCTCAGATTAAGAGGTAAAATACCTGAGGATAATACCATCAAATTGTTCCCACAATGTCATGCGAATACCGAATTGAGGTAAGAAAATACCAAAATAATACCTCTAAGGTGACCAGATACTTACCCAGGTATCCGGAATATCAAGTTTAGTTATTCTAGAGACATTTTGCTTGCAATTCTGAGGTATTTTGCTTAGGTATTTTACCTCTTAATCTGAGCTCTTTAATACCAAGGCCAGTTATCAAGATCAAAATTAGGTATTCATAAGCTTTTGTGTTCTGCTCGGGTAGATAAAATTTTAAATTTTTCAAATAATTTTTATAAAAATATCCCATTTTACCCATACACTCCAACCCCGGGCACGGGAGGACCCAGATCAAACCCTATCCACAAAACAACAATTTTCCCCCCCCCCCCCCCCGACACCACTTTTAAAAAAAAATAGTTTTGACATCTATTGCCGAAAGTACCGGGAACCCAAACAACCTTCATAGTCGTTCAAGAGATAAAAAATTGGTGAGTTTCAAAATTTAAAATTTGCTGAATGGGGGTTCGGGTGTTCGGTTCCTAAGTGCAAATATTTTATGGGTCGATAGGGGAAGATATTTGATGAAACAAATATAGTTTGATTGAAAAGGAAAAAATGGCAATAACGTTTGCATTAAAAAAATGGACTTTTTTTTCGGATGGTGATAAAACAAAAAGCTAAGGCAGATAAATGCTTTTGATAAATTTCCCATAAAAGGTTGTTATTTAAGCTTACTTGCGAAAAAAAATCTAGGCCTTTGCGAGCGGCCCTCCAGGAGTTAACCGGAACATTCGCCATTGCGGACGAAAACATGCGTGTAGGCATGTTTTTGAGTTCTTTCTTCGTTTTATTTATCAATTCCTTCTCAGTTTTCAAAATTGTTGGAGTACATCTTACGCTTCAGGTTGGCCCAGAAATTCTCGATGGGACGCAGCTGGGGGACGTTGGGCGGGTTCGCCGACTTGGGTACCACACCCCCACCAGTGGGCCCCACCGCCAACACCCCGCCCGATGGTATTTTGATACGCGCAAATTCCGGCACTCCTAAATTTCCCCCGCCCCCCCACCCAAAGGGGTCCCCCCCCCCAAAACCCCGCTGAATAGGTTGCTGTAGGGATTACATACGTTGTTAACGCTTCCCGAGCAGAAGCGAATAACTTGATAACTGGTCTTGGTATTTATGAGCTCAGATTAAGAGGTAAAATACCTGAGGATAATACCATCAAATTGTTCCCACAATGTCATGCGAATACCGAATTGAGGTAAGAAAATACCAAAAATAATACCTCTAAGGTGACCAGATACTTACCCAGGTATCCGGAATATCAAGTTTAGTTATTCTAGAGACATTTTGCTTGCAATTCTTAGGTATTTTGCTTAGGTATTTTACCTCTTAATCTGAGCTCTTTAATACCAAGGCCAGTTATCAAGATCAAAATTAGGTATTTATATGCTTTTGTGTTCTGCTCGGCCCCCGCCCCCCACAAGTCCCCCTCCCTCACCCCCCCCCCCCTCCCTCCTCCAACCCCCCCCCCAACCCCCTCCCCCCCCGAAACCCCACCCCCCCCGGCTGCAGAACTTTTTCTCCTGGGGACCATCTCGAGGTTCCAAAAGCCCCCCTTAATTTTTCCACCGGACCCCCAAGTGGAAAATTACACGGCTCTCGAACGCGACCTTTAGAACCTCATCAAGGCAAAGAAACCCGACTCGGTTGACGGGCTATCGCGTGAATCGTCGATGGGCACTCTTTGGAGTATGCTGCAAGGATTGCGTTGCTGAAATTCGAGCAACGAGAGCGAGGAGTACTCGGACCAATGGATCCTCAAGTTCGCGCGAAAAGTTTGTCCAGATTCTGTGCCGAAACACGAAACCACGAACTCTATAGATCAGATCAGCCAACCCTTTTCACTAGTAGAACTTTCTCTCGCACTCCGTTTGTGTGGCAATATGGCTCCAGGGGCTGACCGAATAAAGTTAAACTTGCTTAAGAACCTGCCAGTCGTCTTTAAGAGGTAATCGAGAACTTTGAAAAGATTCTTGAGTTGATGCCTCAAACTTGTCCCATGACTTTGTACCAGATATAACTTTGACTTGACCATGACTTTAATTTGCAGACTACCCCAGAAAGTATGGACGCACCCAGTTCTTAGTGAAATACTACACAAGTGTTGGAAGTTCAATTATTATTAGATATACTGGGGCTTATTACGGTTTTCACTTCACGGTGAAAACGAAGTGAAAACAAAAAAACCTTATTACGAATGTCACCCAAGTTAAAAAATATGGAAGAATTCAACCGAGGTGACGATTCAAATGTACTCGGTGTTATTATGGTTGCCACGGCACCATCACACCACCGAAAAAAGTGACTCAAACCGTAGATTTTCTGAGGGCTACTACGATTTTCACTTCACAATCACTTCCACCTCACGGAGTTCATTTTTGATCACGGTGAAACCAGTAATAGCATAAAAATAGTGAGGTGATGTGTAAGTGAAGTGAAAGTGATAGTGAAGGTGACAACCGTAATAAGCCCCACTGTTAATATTAGAGTAGCTCATCAGGTTAGTCCCTAGGAGCATACTTGTTGCAATTCGGATGAAGTATCTTCAATGTGACTTAATTTGGTCACAATCAAGTTGCTGCAACTAATAATGACGGTTTGGCGTTGCTTGGGGTGTTGTCAATGTTTGCAATCTAGCGATTGTATGCTAGCTGGCGAACCTTCTTGCGACTGCTTAGCGACAATTTTTGATACTTTCTTCCAATCTTTTTCAAACTGTTGAATGGTGTCTTATACCAAGACATGTACCTTCGACAATTCCCAAAATCGTCAATTGGCCGAATTTATAGGAAATTAGGATGGTTCATGTCCTTTAGAACGAATGAAACATTCTTGGTGGCATACCATTCTACCGTTCATTTCGCGTAATGGCAAGACACAAGACCTGACCAGAAGACAACAGGATTCTTGTGGGACTTTTCGACTTGAATGGATGGTCGAAATTCACGTAGGTTTCGTTATCCATGACTGTACGGTTCGAACTCCCAGCAAGCATCGTATTTTATAACTTGCGCACTCTGGGCCTAACCGCTCCTTGTTTCGGGCTACGAAGCGCAAACTTTTTTGGCCACATTCCTCTCTGAAACCTCCTTCTTGTGCTCGAATGCCTTCACTAACGTTTATCCAGACTAGGGTTAACAGGACCTTTTTTTCTCGACCCGATTTCTATTTATCCTGAAACATGTTGTCCTCACTGAACTTCCTGATCGCTGTTCGCGCGGCTTTCTCACTTACCGTGCAAGCACCATACTTCGCACCGCCAAACTCTGCGCATTATCTTTTATCTAGACGAAATACTCCCTACACATCTGATTTGATTAGGATTTATTTATTTGTATAGGGTAACGGGATGTAATGTTAACCTTGCTCCTTCATTCGGCCTATGTACCAAATATGTTATTAATTCAGCCATAATCAATAAAATCATGTTGCTATCATGGATTACCGATTAATTTCAAGGCCATTGAGGCATTATTAATCAATATATAGTTATTCACATCCGTGCAATGTTCGATTTTCTTAACTTTTTAGACTTTTTTTTTTGTCTGCGGCACACACTACGCAGTTGGCCTGGCCGATGACAAGAAAAATGATGCATTCCAGAAGACGTCATTTTCCAGGATGCTTTCAATCATTGTCTGCGTTAGTGTGAGATTAGATTAGATTAGATTATCATTAATTTTTATCTTTATATGAAATACAGTAAATTTTCTGCTCATTTACTCTTTACTAATTCTCTGAAAGCAGCGTTGTTTGATTTGAATGCAAAAAACATTGCTTTCTAACGAATATCATGCCTTATTAGAAAAGTTAGGAACAACCTGCGTAAAGTTAGGAACAGACCGAATATGAGTCCGCAAAACTGGGAACACTAAGACCATTTTGTTTAAAAGTGTTTTTACACATTTTTTTCAAATTGGTAATTAAAATTTTATAATTTTTTGTTACTTGAAACACATATACATAATTAGACCACGTTGTACGACAGCAGTATGTTCGTGTTTTTTTATTTAGTAAATGGAAAATAAGATGTTCTTAACTGCGCAAAGGATGGTGCTTGCACTCTCTTTCCATGTTTGTTTACTTTCTCAGGGACATTTCGGATTCTGTGCACAATATTTCGTCTTTGATCCGCTGAAAGTTCACTCTTTTTGATACAAACATTTGAAAACGATTAAAACGGTACCCATTTGCTTAGAGATAAAGGGAAACAACAGGATGCAGCCATAAAAACGAACTCGTTATCAATTATTGCTGAATGACAGCGGTTTCTGACTGCGTCCGTACTTTCTGAGGCAGTCTTTAGAGCTCATCGGTGCGGTTGCAATGACGTTTATACAAGGTTCGGGCCACCAGGCTTAACGGTATTCGTGAGATGGGGAAATGTATAGTGGTATTTGTGTTTCCTCACAATATTTATCTGTATATACGGCACAGCTGTTTATGGTGATGTCAAACTATCAGTTTACAGTATGGAATGTTATGGTAGTTTGACGTCGGCGCTCGCTTGCCCAGCAATGTTTACTATATTTTTGCTTCCAACACAAGTAAACTGCCTGGTGGCCCGGACCTTGTATAAACGTCATTGGTGCGGTTGCGGGTGCGAGTTATGCTTATAGAGGCAAACTATTCTGTAGTTTGGACATTTTGCCCCACTCTGTTGATGATTTAGCTTTTAAGCTGTTGTTGAAAAACGTATTCAAACCTTGCTTTTGAATTGCAATTGACAAAACAACCCCCACCCGGACCAATTATTGGTTTTCCCCCATTTTTACCCAAACAATATTTTTGCGGTTAATTTTTCCGTATTATGTCTACTGATCCGACATCCTTTTGCCCAAAAATTCCCCTATTATGATGGCCGACAGACTTTGCTTGCTAACACGCCATTACATTAGTGCTGGTTAAGACCGACTAAAGGGTGATACGGTCAAAATTTGGTCAAGGGAAAACGCGTGTAAATCGGTGAAATCGTTTATTTAAAACATCAAATTAAATTTCTTTTTCAAGTTCAATTAGTATAAAATTCAGGAAAAATATTCAGTTAGGCTTCCGCTTTTCCAAATCCGAATTGCCGGGCCTTACGCTTGACCCCTGCCATCAGATTTTGTACAGCCACCTTGTCCACCTTCTTCGCCGCAGAAAGCCAGTTTGCCTTGAACTGCTGCTCGTCCTTAGCAGTTTTTTGGTCTTCTTTAGGTTCCGCTTGACAATAGCCCAGTATTTCTCAATTGGGCGGAGCTCTGGCGTGTTGGGAGGGTTCTTGTCCTTGGGAACCACCTGCACGTTGTTGGCGGCGTACCACTCCATGGCCTTTTTACCGTAATGGCAAGATGCCAAATCCGGCCAAAACAGTACGGAACAACCGTGTTTCTTCAGGAAAGGCAGCAGACGTTTATTCAAACACTCTTTCACGTAAATTTCTTGGTTGACAGTCCGGAAGCTATGAAAATGCTGCTTTTCAAGCCACAGGTACAGATGGCTTGCCAAACCAGATATTTCTTTGCGAACTTTGACAGTTTCGTGTGCTTGAAAATATCTGCTACCTTTCCCCTTCCTTTTGCCGTATAAAACTCCTGTCCCGGAAGCTGCTTGTAGTCGGCTTTGACGTAGGTTTCGTCGTCCATTACCACGCAGTCTAACTTCGTCAGCATAGTCGTGTACAGCCTCCGGGATCGTGCTTTGGCCGTCGTATTTTGTTTATCATCGCGATTTGGAGTCACTACCTTCTTGTAAGTCGATAGTCCGGCTCGTTTTTTGGCTCGATGCACGGTTGTAGACGATACACCCAGCTTATTTGCGGCATCTCGGAGAGATAGGTTAGGGTTTCGCTTGAAACTACCGGCAACTCTCTTTGTCGTCTCAGCGGCTTCCGGTTTTCGATTTCCCCCCGATCCAGACTTCCTGGCTGTCGACAAACGTTCCCCAAACACTTTAATTACATTTGTAACGGTTGATTTGGCAACTTTTAGCGATTTTGCCAACTTTGCGTGCGAGTAGCTCGGATTTTCGCGATGCGCGAGCAAAATTTTGATACGCTGCTCTTCTTGCTTGGACGGCATTTTGACAACTGAAGAGTGAATTCCAAAATCAAAATAGGAGCAACATTCTACACACACACACCTTCAAAATGAGGGGTGTTCAGGTTTTTTAAATGCAAAATTGAAAGAAATACGTCAAGTTGATATTGACCAAATTTTGACCGTATCGCCCTTTATTAGGCCAATCAACTGGCATGAATTTTAATTTCTATACCTAATGTATCACAACTGAACTCATAATTTTGTCCCATTTTCGACCTTATGTTCTAAATTTCCGAATCAAATGCTTCTGCAATTATTCTGCCTGATATTTACTCCGAAAGTTTTCCACCAGGTCCGGATATCAAAGCAGCTAAACTATGTTGAACTCAGTCCCCACCTCCCAAAAACACCGAAAAAAAAACTCCATTTACAATCATAACTCCACGAGACATAATCTTACTTTACATCTACAGCAACCTACATAAGCGTTCATTCCCAGTAAAAGCACTTTCCCGTCCAATGAATACCTGCATCCAACCTGCACATTCCAGCTCACCGATTTGCACTTCCGCACAACACAATACAAGGCACCCAAGTTGCCAAAGTTTGCCGGTGCCGCGGTACTATTTTAGCGGTATTATTTTTCCGGACTTTTTCAAATTTTTACCGGGCAATTTTCATAATCTGCTTACCGTGTGCTGTTTCGCTTGATGTTGTTATTTCTTCCTCTCATCCATTCTGCCTCCAAAACACAGAAAAACAAAACCCATCCACCCCTGCAGCGGAACCAGCCCCGGCACGTCGGTGCGGTGTTCTGGAGCCGGTCGCTGCTTTCCTTCATCCGGAAATCCATGACAGCTTTCAGAGAGGTTTGTTGACAATTTATTACCGCGAGCTCTGACGAAGGGTGGATTTTGAACCTGTTTCTGTTTGTGCAGTTTGAATGTTCTCCCCGAAGTACGACGGACGTCGATGTGCCGTCGGATGAATGGGAAAGAATCCAGTACCGGCAGAAGAGCACCACCTATGCCAACTACCTGAAGCTGGTGGAGGCCATCCGGGATTACGAGAAAGAAAACTTTCAGGAATTTACGGCTGTAGGAACACGGACCGTGAACTCGGTGCTGAAGCGAAATATTCTCAAGTTGGAATTTTGCGAACCGATCTACGGTAAGTGGGAAAAGATTTCCTAGGTATGGAAGTTTGGTGAATAATTTATTTCGTTGTAGAATTGGAGCAGCAAAGGCGAACGGCCAGAGTGAGGAAGGAAACCCAAAAGAGCTCCCGACGGCCATCGGCATTGATGGGAGGAGGAGGTGAGAGAGGGAAGTACTCCAATATTGCCACCGCGGTACGTTGGATCGTCAATCGACCGGAATCGCTGAATCCCGAGCTGACGCTAGCACAAAAATTGGTACGAGCCTCGCGGAACACCCCATCTAGGGGAGCTTCATCTGCATCCGGAACAGGAACACACACCCCAGCGGGAGAGTTCAAGATCAAACAAGCACAACGTAAGTATGATCCACTATTGATTCCACTCCATCAGGACTACTCGTAGCTGGTTTCTGTTGCTGAGTCATTGCACAATGAACATTAAGGTTCACTTCAACTCAACCCTTTGAACGATATATATTTTTTATCATCTCCGTTTCTGTTCTCCTTTGTTCGCAGTGATGGTGTCAGCAGTTAGCCAGAAGAAGCTGCCAACTTGGCGTGAGGTGATTGGGGATTCGGTGCTCATTGAATACAAGCTAAAGTTCGCCGTAAATTTCTCCTACGGTAAGTCTCTCTCAGAGCAAATGCTACCTTATTTTATAGTCAGTCTATCGGGGAGAGGAAAATGGGCACCAGGGCAGCAACCTTTCCGGGGGCTGTTTGAAAAACACTGACTTGACTCTTTCAAACGGTACACCGTTCGCTCTTCGGAGACTGATTATCATTTCCAATAACCCACTCGACTTGATGGGGGAGTAAGCCATTCCGCTGAGAACTGTGTTTTTCTTTTTTTGCCTTTTCAGACATATTCGATGTCATCAGTGAAGGTCAGCAGTTCGAGTATTTAGGATTCACACTCAGCCCAACCGTTAGGACGGCCATTATGAGAAAGGTAAGAGCACCACATGGTTGGTTTGGTATCACTAACTTCTCAGCACCAATATCATATTCCCTGAGAGTGGAAACCGTACGTCTTCAACTGGATTGAAAACTTAAGTCAGCTTTAATATTGCTCCCTCATTCCAAACTAATATCGTCCATTACCCGAAACTCCAGATAAGATCCCATTTCCAATCGAAACCGTTCGCTCATTCGAATGAAGAATGGCAGTTTCGTGTGAAGATTGCCATCTATACACACACTGATCTCTTCCAGAAGACCACCCACCTCGGGTCGGAATCCTTTCGTTTTCCCCGATTTGAATTGGAATGACATAACTATCGGAAAGGGGACATCATCTTCATTTTTTATTGTTTTATTATCCACTCGTAAGGGCAATCTGTGGAAGACATCTCTCCGAGCGACAGTTGGTTCTTCATAGCCATAACATTCACACTGGAGGCCCCAGGTGCGATATTTCGGGGAACATGACTGCTTGTACTCAATTCAGTCGGAATCACGTTCCTCGCAAAAATGTCAGAAAAAAGCATCTCTCGGAATAGAAAACCAGGACAAACTCCCTGGTCCTACACTCTTTTGACATGTTAGAATCTTTTGACTCTTCACAGCAATTGCTTCCCAGGACAGCACTCTGGCACTTCCAACAATCGCACCTTGCTACAGCTATCCAGGCTAGCCAACTATCAAAGGCCCAGCCAGTAAAAACCGGAAAAACCACATGCAATTGATTCTTTCTCCTTTTTTTGACAAGTTCATCTTTTTCTTCTCCTCTTAGCCTAGCCAGAACTCATCCATCAGCCGGGCGGAACAAAAAAAAAAGACTAGCACTAACAGTCGATCCCTCTCTCTATCTCTCCACACTTGCAGGAGCAACTATTTACCGATGTGGAGCACGTTACCAAAATGGTGAACGATTATAACGATATGGTACTCGGACTGGCAGCTCCGGAGGTAAGTCCCTGGCCATGGCCAAGAATTTAATTAAACTTTCCGTTTTCCTAACATTTGCACATGTTTGCTTGCATTTCTTCGTCGCTCTTTCGACGGACCTTGCTTGCTCGCCTAGTTCGGGTTAGAGCTGGAGTTTGTACTGTTAGTGGTCAAGCTCGGAATAGTTGGATTCATTTTTTTTTGCCGTTCCCTTTCTGATTTTTCTGTGTCTCATTCCATGTTTGAACTATCTCGACCACAGTCTCAAAGTCCCAACTTAAACGCCATGATGTTGAATCGGATGAGGTTTTTCTACTGGCTCCCAACTAAACTGAGTAGACTAAGGGACAAGAGAAAGACTGACGTTTTCTGTCGTTTCCGATGAATAAATCATCGCAGGTGCATCAGGTATTTCCTCATTTGAAATGATATCTTGAAGTTGTCTTCGTCACATTTTTACCGGAAAAAGTGAGGTTCAGGTGGAATGGAGAATGTGGGATTGAAGGTCTTACAAAGTTGCTTGGAGAAATAAGTAATCAATTGGAATATATCTGTCCTTTGAACCTGTCCTCAACTAAAGATAAAACACTTACATCTGTTTGAGGGCAAGTGGCGGTTAGAAATATATAATAAATAATTTTGATTTGAGCAAAATAATCCCCTCTTGTAGGTCAAATTTGTCACCTTATCGACGGTAAGAGGGCTTATCTTATGCTATAAACATGGCATGTGAGACCAAGAATTTGACCAGTAGTGAAAGTATCGAAATAGATAAACGAAATAGACCTAAGCAAAATTAAAAGTATACATTTTTCTTAACTTTACTTTAAAGCAGTTCGACTTACTTCACATCACGCCTTAAACCCATGATTAAAGTTGAGGAACGAATCAAGTGAAAAATAACAGCATTCAGAAAACATGTCATACAAAAAAGAGATTCTAACAATCGAAAACAATTTAGTCAAGGGGAGGGCAAAACGACAATGAATTATAAAAATTTGATTTTTACTTTATTTTTCACAATTCAAATAAGCTGAATTCTAGAAATTAAATGCACTCAGAGATACAAACCTTGCTAATATAATGTTATCCTTGGTTCAGACAGATAGTTACAATGATAAAGAATAATAAATACCCTTACTTTCAGCCAAATTCTCTAACACAAGGTAAGCAATCAAATAACCACGACAAAATGTACTATACTCTAAATAAATAACATATAACGGGGGAAGGGAGGGACCATCAGGGCACCCAAGTGAAACGATTTTGATAGGGAGCATGGGACTGCCTTCTCCCTTTTGTTAACATTTCGCGGAACAAGGGCGGGCTCTTCGATCCCATCTATTGGGTTTATTCTGTCAAACGAGGGCTCGATTCTAGTGCTGTCTGTGTGAACTTGCTTTTGGAAGGAGATTCTCTTCCCTATATTCGCGGGTTACGCGTAAGTGTCTCTGCTTACGGGTCCGCACAAGCGTTTTTGGACCTTCATACAGGAGCTTGATGAGCACAGACAACTATAGAATCCTGATCAAATCGTTTTTCAGATTATTCCACTGCTATGGAAAGTTTCCTTGCTTCAATAGATGGTAGTATTACATCATCATCATCATCATCAGTAGTGAAAGTATCACATTTTCTTATCATTTTTTCACTCAGTGCTGAGCTCCATCACGGTACTGACAGCGTTAGAATTGACAAATGAGATTCTTGCAAATAACAATCAAAGCAACAGAAGAACCTCTCTCTCTCTCTCTCGAACTTCTCATCAACATGAAATAAAAGATATTTTTCTCTCGCGATTCTCACCCATATTTTATATCGTGTACAAGTGTTACGTGATACGATCATATCGCCAAGAATAAATGAACCGGCATGGAAATTGACCATCATTTTACTTCACTAGTACACAAACGGTCATGATGGTCATCGCTAGTACCGTTTCGCCGTCAAAACCGGCAGACATCACCCCGTCAGTGGCGATGTGTCCGCAGCTTGAGCTTCAAGATTTAGTTAATTGATTGTTCAGTTCTTATGTTAAATCTTTTTGAATATCAAGGATTAAATTTCTATTTTCATAGGTACGACCAAATGCTAAAACACGTTGAACTAGAGTTTGTTGGCGCGATTTCTCTTGAATTAGTCGATTGTTGGCTGCATCAGAGTCAGCGTCAAAATTGGCAAATAGTTGTCAATTTACTTTTTTTTCGTGATTTTTACGAGGAAGCGTAATAATGTGCAAAACTGTAATAATAATAATGGTTATTAACTTTCTTAAGATATTGGGGTCAACTCTGACGCATGGCGCAACTTCAATGTACGCTATCTTTTTTATTTTTAAACCAATCGGGCTGAAATTTTCTGAATTTTAATATTTCACGGAATTCTTCATTTTTGCCTAAAATATTTTTGTTCAAATAATTTTAAGGTGGTTGTAAAAATGAAGTGACACATGAGACATTAGGGTCAATATTGACCCGGATTTCAACCCTTTGTAGAATTTCGAAATTTTAACTTAGAGTTTTAATGTTTATGCACACAGAAAAAAATCTTGTAGTAAAAACTACCATTTTACCCGACTATGCCTATCTTTAAAACTACCATTTCAGTCAAATTTACTACGTTTATGGTAAAACCTTCAACATTTGTGGTATATTTGACAGACCTCATATTGATATCAACCGCACCATGGTAGATCTAATCGCAGGCATGGTAAAATCAAACGCATTTATAGTCAGATGAAAATTGTTGGTGTTTGCGCTTAATTTGACCCTCGAAATGGTACACATTGTCTACTGGTAATCTGCTACACAGGAAAGGAAATTTTAGTATAGCTGTGTTAACAGAAATGCATGTAAATGTATATAATTTTCACGAACAACATTTTTGTGTTTACGCGCTTAGTTTTTTTATCGCCGAGAATCCAACAGCAGATCTTTTCGGCATTTCAATTTACTGAGATTCAGTGAATAAATAATCGAGATTCGGCTAACAAATTACAGTTTTACCGATACTCAGCTAACAAACAAAAATTAAACAGGAATATCAGCATAAGTAACTGCCGATTTGATCGGCTGTTGGACATTTTGACGAGGTAAATTGAGTGTGTATGTCAAAAAGTAGGTATATAATCCAGACCGAGTGCAGACAATAAAAACCCTTTCAATGACAATATGGCATACATTAACAATATGTGTTAATGTAGAGGTTATATGGTGAAAACGCGATTAAACTATTTGTTAACAATAAAATAAAATGTGATAATATATCTTACATTTAAAATATAGTTTTGACTATATAGCAAATTGTTTTTCATTATGCGGGACTGAACAACTTTGCCACAGACGGCCACTCTCTAGAACTTCATTTGACAAAAATATACTGCAGCGCTATCTCTGCGGCAAAATATGGAACTAATCTGACAAGACCAAATACCTGCATTTTGTATACTGAACAACTTTGCCGAAGACGGCTACCCTCAAGAGCTTCATTTGGCAAAGATAAACTGCAGCGCCATCTCTGCGGCAAAATCTGATAACATGATAATTACAAAAGACGACATATTACATAACGAAAAACTATGCCTGAGACGGCAACTCTCTCAAGTTTCATTTGACAAACATAGACTACAGCTCCATCTCTGCTGAAAGATCTGGAACTAATATGATGTTATCAAAAGACGACAAATGACATTCTAAGAAACTTTGCAGAGAACGGCAACTCTATAGAACGTCATTTAAATGTAAGATAGACTGCAGCGCCATCTCTGCGGCAATGTCTAGAACTAATATGATAATCTCACAAGACGACAAATGGCATACTGAGAAACTTTGCCGAAGACGAAAACGCTCTAGAGCTTCATTTGGCAAATACAGACTGCAGCGCCATCTCTGCGGCAATATCTGAAACTAATATGATAATGTCAAAAGACGACAAATGACATACTGAAAAACTTTGCCGAAGACGGCAACTCTCTAGTGCTTCATTTGACAAAGATATACTGCAGCGCCATCTCTGCGTCATGATCTGAAACTAATATGATAATGTCAAAAGACGACAAATGACATACTGAGAAACTTTGTCGAAGACGGCAATTCTCTACAACTAGTCTGGAATGTTTTGTATGCAATTCCGTTCACACATCGAAATCAAAACTTCCTTCCCTTTGTAGCAGATTC
The DNA here is from genome assembly GCA_024533555.2 of Aedes koreicus. Lineage (NCBI taxonomy): Eukaryota > Metazoa > Arthropoda > Insecta > Diptera > Culicidae > Aedes > Aedes koreicus. Next base: position 14,714 of record JAHHFK020004386.1, on the reverse strand, counting down.
TCGGAGACCAATGTTACTGAAACCAGGTTTTTTTCAACACCAATGCATTTTTGAGACCATAATCTTTCAAATAAGGTACAAACATTGTGTCTAGGTTGAAGTTTCATAATTCTAGAAAGGGTTGAAATCCGGGTCAATATTGACCCTAATGTCAGTTTTGTTTAATACCCGAGGAAGGTTAATAAAATGAAAATAATGACTAAGGTTAATAAAATGACAACATTAAAAGAAGTATTTTTAATATGCACAGAGGTTAACACCTATTATGCTGAAACTAATTTGTCTTGCATATCGTTCTCACAGATAATCAGTGAGTGATTGATTTTTTTTTCTCCCTTCATATCACTTTCTCGGGCAGTCATGAAGGCTTTTGTCACAAATGGTCGAATGAGATCAACCTGTTGTTGAGTGACATAGTATTTGACCATCATTCGTGAGTTGTAATGATCATAAGAAGATGATGGTCATAGTCTTATAACTGTCATGAAAATGTACAGCACTGGGGTCAACACACCCGCCCAAAAAGCCCGCCCCCCCCCGCCCACCCCCAACCCCCCCTCCGTAACTTACCCCCCGAAACGACCACCCCCCCCCGGTTTTCTATCCACCCCCGCCCCCATCCCTTTTTTACAAACCATGAAACGAGCTGAGCTTCGTGTATTGAAGGTCCGCAAGGCACCGAACCGGCGTGATCATCACGCCGGCCAAATCCCGCGCAAGGAAGCTGCATCGAGAGTGGTTAACGAAACCGATGTGTGTGGTTATGGATGATGAAACTTTCATCAAGGCAGACGTAAAGCAGATACCGGGGCTGGAGTTCTACGTTGCCAAATCACGGCTTGATGTTCCGGAAGACATAAGGAAGAAGAAATAGGACAAATTTGCCAAAAAATACTTGCTCTGGCAGGCCATATGCCAATGCGGTAAACTGAGTAAACCGTTTATCACAACGGGTACCATCAACAGCGAAACTTACCGCACCGAGTGCCTCCAGAAGCGTCTGTTGCCCTTCCTGTGCCCCACGGAGGCGAGACATTATTTTGGCCGGTCCTGACATCATGCCATTACGCGCGATCGACGTTGGATTGGTACAGAGACAATAACGTTGTTTTAATACCAAAAACCGCTAACCCCTCAAATTCACCAGAGATTCGTCCGGTGGAAAGATTTTGGGCCATAATGAAATCCAAATTTCGAAAATTGTCCAAGGTGTTTAAGAACGAGTCCTCCCTCAGCTCAGTCGGTAAAGGCGCGGCTACAAAGCAACACCATGCTGGAGGTGGCTGGGTTCGATTCCCGGTCTGGTCTAGGCATTTTTCGTAATGGAAAATTTATCGACTCCCTGGGCATAGCGTATGATTGTACTTGCCACACAATCATACTAATGCAAAAATGGTACTTGGCATCGAAAGCTCTTAATTAATTACTGTGGAAGTGCATTTAGAACGCTAAGTTGAGAGCAAGCAATAAGCTAATTGTGAAAGCAATAAGCTTGAAATGCTAAAGAAGAAGAATCTTAGGTATTTTGGTCAGGTTTTTTTACCTCTTAATCTGAGCTCTTTAATACCAAGGCCAGTTATCAAAATTAAAAGTAGGTATTCATATGTTGTTATCTCCTGCTCGGGTTCTATTCAATTTTCAACCTACCGTACACTGACGGAACTTTCAACATTTTCTGTTCATATCTTTCATTCTAGCAAACATTACTGTCCACTCTTGGTGCCTCATGGTGATGAGCGGACATCTCCTTCTACATCAATTAAAGTTAGTTTTGGCATCATTCATTTATTAATTTCGCCTTTATATCCGAATGCGCGAACCTTGGCCTTGAACCCAGCCATAAGATTCTGCACGACCTCAGAATCGACAGCATTTTGCGTATTAACCCATGCTTTCTTCATTTCTTCTACATTCTTCACCACTTTAGGTCGTTTAAGAAGGTGCTCCTTCATAATGGCCCAGTACTTTTCTATTGGGCGCAGTTCCGGAGTATTTGGGGGGTTCAGATCTTACGGCACGAAATCGACATCATTTGCCTTATATCACTCTAGCACTTCCTTTGTGTAGTGGCATGATGCCAAATCCGGCCAGAAGATCGTCGGACCGTCGTGAGCCTTCAGGAGAGGGAGAAGCCGTCTTCTGAACTTAAACTTCTGAACCTTCTGAAGTTCTGACTTCTGAACCTTAAACGTACGAAGTCCAGTTCAGAGTTTTGGTATTCTGCACGAAAGTCTTGCTCACATGCAAATTTTCAGCCACATCTCGGCATTCGAATTCCCTTTAAAGGCCCCTACCACGCGTTTGTGATCGTTCTCGTTTACCTGACGGCTTTTTTTTCCGGATCTTCGCTTCCGATCGATAGTCGGATGTTCTTCGAACCGTTTCATGATACCAAGGCCCCGTGGAATTCGTGATTACCAACTTTTTTTTTACGATGCCATGATGCGACAGATCCTTATTCTCAAATTACTCGTGCCAAACTTTGTCGCGCACGCAGTTTTTTCGTCGCCATTTTGAAAACTATTGCGGACCTAATGAAATCAACTCACAGAGTGTAAACAATTCTCATTAAACTATATCTACGCATTTCAATTAATTTTACCCAACGGATCAAAAGTTAAAGCAATTTGAGTGTGTGCAAATTTTAAGTTATTGTATGAAAAAACTTTTTTATTGTTTTCACAATTAGCTTATTGCTTGCTCTCAACTAAGTGTTCTAAATGCACTTCCACAGTTATTAATTGAGAGCTTTCGATGCCAGGTACCATTTTTGCATTAGTATGATTGTGTGGCTTGTACAATCTTCTTAATTAAAATAGAAAATTCAACATGTGTGATAATTTTGTATTGATATATCCTATGTTCTATACATTCTTTTCAAAATGAAATAAAACATTTCAGTAGAAGCACTATTATAACTGCTGAAAAGGTAATTAAAGATTGTAGTCGAAAAAATGTAACAATTTATTTTATGTATAACTTTTTATTGCGTAAAAATTGTTGAAATTTTGGTTAAAACTAGTTTAGAATGTAATGTTTACATGTGCAAAATTTAGGGAATTTTGTTCCTTTTACCAAAGCACTTTTACCAGACTGAAAATTTGCTGAAAGGGCACATCTTAGATGGGTGAAAATCTCATTCTTGGAAATTAATCTTATCCCAAGATATCCAGCTTTTCCTTACAATTGCCTTTGAAAACCTTCCAGTAGTGTAACCGGGTGACCATTGGTTTAGACCAAACAGCCAGTAAAACGCTTGTTTGCTAATTTGGGCAGAAATTAGAATAGTCCAATTTTTCGCTTCAATGAAGTAAGACAATCTTAGCATACCCAATTCGATGGTTCCAGATGCTCGAACACATCCATTGCGACCCCTCATTGACTTAATCGCCCCCAATCTCACGCCACTATAAAGAAGACAATATCTCTTGACGTCGAATTCCACATTAATTCATCTCAAGAGTGCCATTTCCATAATAAATACACGCACCGAAAACTTTCGCCCCTTCATAAATAATTAACCAAAACTCAAAGACATCACAAGCCACTCTCGGTAGCACTTTCCGTCCTCCGAAAGGCATTGTCCTCGGTACTCATTTCCAAGTATATTTATTTCGCAAGAGCAGTGCCCTACCTTGCAGAAAAATGCCCAAAGTAGTTGCCTATCTTAGTTTCAGAAAAATGGGACACCAATGCGCCAGCCGAAAATTCTCCTAGATCCATCGGAAACGGCACAAGTATTAATTTTCCCCCGTTGTCATAAATATTCATGGAAAATGATAAGTAGCGAAGCTAATGATGACTGCGGACTGGCACAATACGGCCCACCCGCCTTGGGAAATGATGGCCACCTAGGAGTGCGTCTCTGCATTTCAAAAAGTAGACTGAAATAATCGTCCGAACCCGCAGGGAATTGCAACAATGTTGAAGCACTTCTCCACTTTCCACTAGATTTAAATATTAATTCTCCTTCGCTCGTCCATTTATTTTCTCCATGCAATTATAATTCCAACTTCCATTCCACCGCGAACACTGACAGCAAATTTAATGACGAGATTGAACTGGCACCTTATGGCGTCCTTCCAGACGATAAATATCCATCTTATACAAAGTCCCAACATTATGTGATTTCGGCTTATCTCTACACGAAGAAAAAACTGGCAAGATGCGAAAGAGATTTTCTCTATTCTTACCCGCATAATCGCATCCCGATGTAATGCTACATATTTCAACTTCCCTGCGACATGTACGATTATACCGAGTATGCTCCTTGTCTTGCTCTAGATCCATTTCCTGCGAGGTCACCTGTACGAAGTCGAGACAATTATTCAAGCCGGATTAGGCAGATTCACGTGGCAGTCGTTCAACATCCAGGCATACTGCGAACGGTGTCAGCAGGTGAGCTGGTCCTTAATAAAAATTTCCCCGAATAAGATTCTAAGATAATCCCATTTTCCCCTCCCCAACCTAAAGTTCATGAAAAGTTTATCTTCGATGGTAGCCCAAATTGGCCACATCAGTAGCGATATAAAATCACGAATCGATAAGCTGGAATCATTTGCCATGTTTGAGTTTGAGGTGATTCCCAGTCGGACCAAAGAGAAGCGCTCTGCCACGGCAGAAATGGTGCTGAAAACACCGAGTCAGCATCCTCACCACCATCACCATCACCATCACCATCATCATCACCACTCCCAGCAGCAAACATCGGTAGGACCATCTGCCAATGGTAGTCAAGCGGAAGACAACAGTACCGAAGAACAGCAGCAGAAACCAACAGCGAAGAAACCGAAACGCGTCTAACTCGCCTCGACACTTGTCACTGTCGAGTCGAGTAAAATTGCGCATTACAGAAGTCGACTGAATCTCATCGAGTCGGCAACCAAACTCGACTGTTATCTATAGTGTTGAAAATTTTCAAAATGTCATTGAAAAACTACACCTTGCAATAATTCAGGACTTTCATCAATTCAGTCATTTTTGACAGTCGAAGAATAGGTTTTTACATGTTTCACTCTTATTTTGTGAATTACACTAATGTTTTTGATATTCAGAAAACCTCATTGGGCCACTGTTCCAAAGTTGCAATTTGAAGTATTTTATGAGAAAGTTATTATTGGACAAGTGTCGATCTATTTCAAAATTGACAAAGAAGAGGAGCTATTATCTAGTTATCACCAACTAATTCATCCGTGAGGATACTAAAGCTATTGACAGTATTATTTCTTTAAACAGTTAACATGCAAAGGTTGCTGTAAAGATATGCAGTAATCGATCTCACCTCAACGATTTTATCTCGAAGATCTCTGACTTTTTGGTAAAGCATTCAAACATTTTTCTAAGTTACTAGTACCCTTAGCGAAGAATTTTTCAAAATCGAGGATGTTTTTTTTAATTATTAGAGGGTTTTCTGAACTTTGGAAGAATTCTCGAACACTTCTTTGATATTTTGATGACCTTCTTGAAATTTATTTTATACTTCTCTGCTAAATTTCAGGGAAGTTTTCTTACCAATAAAATTTCTTAAACGAGGTGAGATGGAATCCAAGGAATTGTAATTCCAACATGAGTTTGTGTTTTAGCACGATGCGAACGGTTGGTAAGTTGGTGTTTACCACATTTTAATATGGTATCATGAGCAATGACTGTCATTATAGTCATATGAATGATTTTAGTATAGTATAGTTCTTCGGTTCGTGAGTGATTATCTTTTTAATTTCATAGAAGCTCTCACCTGATCTTCTGCAAAGCTCTTTGCTAAAATGTTGGATAGTTTCCTGGTGAACTTTTTGGCCCTCACTCCTGATTTTCTTGAAGATTCACATCTAACAACCCAACCTTACCTTCCAGAAACATAGGGTATGTTTTTTCATGAACTTAGTTACTTTCTAAACTTTTGATAAGTCCCATTCTGAACAACGAACAAAATTACGCCAAAGATTTGGGAAAGTTCTCTCCAGATTTCTTGGAAATTTTCCTTAAGTTTATTGGAATTTTTTCCCTAAACTTCTGAGAAATTCCTACTAGGAAGTCCCTCTATACTCCTGGAAAGTTTCTTCCTGTTCTTCTGAGAAGTATCTCCCTGAACTGGGAATTCCTGAACTTCGAGAAAGCCTCATTCTGAAATTCTAGAATGTTCGATACTGAGCTTCAAGAAAGCTCTCTAGCACTTCTGGGTAGTTCCAACTAAACATATGGGAAGTTTCCTTCGGAAATTTTGGGAACTTGAACTTCAGAGATGTTTTTCCTGACATTTTTGAGCAATTCCTTCTGGAACTTATAGGTAGTGCACTCTTTTGTATGTTACTTCCTTAAATTCGGCGAAGTTATTTCCTGAGCTAATTCTTTCTAAAATTCTAATAAGTCTCATCCTGAAAGTCCTTTCCGGATTTTTTTAGGAAAATTTTCCTTAAATTTGTTGGAACTTTCATCCTGAACTTTTGGGATGTTTTCTTCTGAACTTCAGGGAAGGTTGTTCCTGAATTTCTGCAAAATTTATGCTCAAACTACTAGGAAGTACCTCGTTTGCTTCTGGAAAGTTTCTTTCTGTTCTTTGGAAAGGTTCATTCTGGACTTCGAGAAAGCCTCTGTCTGAAATTCTGAAATGTTCTCTTCTGTACTTCGGGAAAGCTCTCTAGCACTTCTGGGAAGGCCCAACTAAGCTTTTGGGAAGTTACTTCTGGAACTTCTGGAAAGTCCATTCCTGAACATCAGAGAAGTTCTGTCTTGAACTTCAAGGATGTGTCGTCTTGAGCTTTGTGGAAGTTTTTTCCTGATTTTTTGAAAAAATAATACCTGGTTTGTTTCTTCCAGAACCTCGGGGAAGTTTTTTTCCTGAACTTCTGGGAAGTTCCATCTTAAATTTCTAGAAAGCGCCCCAGAACCTCTGGAAAGTTCCAAACTTCTAAGTCTTCTTCCCTAAACATCTTCCTGAAGCTCTGAGAAGTCCTCTCCTGATTTTCGGAAAAGTTCTCTCCTGAACATCTGGGAAGTATGATCTTGAAATTTGGGGATGTTTGGTCCTGATTTTTTGGGATAATCCTTCTCCTGAACTTCTAGAAAGTATCTTCCTAAAGCTCTGGAAAGCCTTCTTTTGATTTTGAGTTCTGGGTAGTTTCTCTCTATGCTTCTAAAAATCTAGCACTAATTTCATAAACCACTTAAATTGAGGGTAAATTTTCAAATCCCAAGTGCAAATGTACTGAAATGATTCTTAGAATACTTTAGAAAAAAAAATCAGAGTTCCAAGATTAATTTCAAAAGCTCATCACTTTTACTGTTGGTCTGAGTCTCCGTGCGGCCACCGACTGGGCTTGAGACCCAGTCGGTGATCATAAAAGTAATATTATTTAAGCGAAAAAAAAACATTTTGTTATTCCGCCGCAAGTCGCATTGGTCCAAATGAATCGAGCTCATGGTCAATTTCCGACCACCTCTGCTTTACATTACTTTTGTTGGCTCCACGCCCCAAAAACCTCTGGCGATGTCCACATTAATTTTAATCAGTTCGATGAGTCATTCGAACTGATGGTAATTTGTTTTGTTTTTAATAGGATTAGACTTTACTTTGTTTGAGATTAGACATTACTTTTTCTGTTAATTCACCCGCAAAAAAAATTATCGTTTTGTGTTTTTCAAGCTGAACAATGCATAAGGTCCTAAGTAACATTGAGAGATTCTCTTCGTCGACTTTCGTTAACAGTTTGTCTATTAAACAATTTGCTGATGTTTTTGACGTATTGGATCCTTAATTACACTTTATATTATGGTACTGTGTGTTGATAATACTTGAACATGTTTTTACATAGCCGTAGGAACGCAAAGAGAAAGTCGACGAAGAGAGTCTCCCAATGTTACTTAGGACCTAATGCATTGTTCAGCTTGATTTTTCACGTCTCACCCAATTTCCATTAACCAATAAAAGACCCTTAAAAAAAAAAAATTTTACACCACAAAATATGACATATCAGTCACTTGTTTCCAGGCTGTTGATTGAGGTGACTAGCTCGACAAAATTTCTTCGATCTCGACATCTGTAATAGCAAAATAGACTTGTCGAGCAAAGTGTCGACTCGACTTCTATAATTGGCCCATCCAAAAAATTTTTTCACCTTTAATTCTTTTATTTTTTATTTCAATTTTTTTTTTTTTTTCCAAAAAAAAAAAATAAACTATTTTTTTCCCTTCATCATATTTCCTTTCCCTTCTCCCCCACTCTTTCCTTACACTCTTTAATTTTAGTCTACATTTACTTTTTCCACATTTTACACCAACTCATATCTTCTTTCATTATTGTATGTTCCTTCCATTTCCTGTTTTGTATTTTATATAACTTTATCCTTTTTTTTTTTTCATTTACTAAAAAAAAAAAAAAAAAAAAAATAATCTTTTACTCTCCACATTACTTCCCTCCCCCTTCTTTCTCGTTTCCAACCGTTTTTTGGATTTTCTTCAGGTTTTGCTTGACGAAGGCCCAATAATTCTCGATTGGGCGTAGCTCTGGTGTTTTGAGAGGGTTCTTGCCTCAGGCACCATATTTTATTTATTCCTGAGCGAACTTCGAGAGTTCCGTATGCTTAAACATGTCTGCCAACTTTTCCGGTTGCCATGAAGTCTTCCTTGACGTATGTTTCATCGTCGATTATCACTCAATCATTCACCCAATCACTCAAAATTTCAGTTTCTTTATCTTAAAAAGTGTACAAGTAAGATTAATTTTTCCTAGTTTTCATCTTGGTTTGTTTACGATAACGATTTGGAGTCACTACCTTATAAGACGATTCGACACATTTTTTCGATAAGACGATTCGACTTTTTTTTCGCTCGAGCATGGCTTGTTTGCGTCATACTTACTTACTTACTTACTTACTTACTTACTTACTTTTCTTACTTACCTATGCTGGTCCAACGTCCTATTAGGACCGCACCTGCGTCACGATATTTCTCCATAAAACACGGTTGTGGGTTGCTTGTCTCCAGTACCTCGAGTGTCCCACACTTCCAAGGTCTTGCTACACTTGGTTTAGCCCCATAGCTCGCTGCGCTGCTCTGCGTCTTGTACTGGTCGGATTTGAGGCAAACACATTTTTTTACGGGGTTGTTGTCCGACATTCTTACAACATGTCCCGCCCATTGTACTCTTCCAGCTTTAGCGACTTTCTGAATACTGTGTTCGCCATAGAGCTTTGCCAGCTCGTGGTTTATCCTCGTACATCTTTTCGACGTCCGCCACAACTCCGATCGGTTTGGTCCAGTATCGAATTTATATTGATTGTAGAACCGGGCCGATGAGTTGGAGATCGTTTAATGAATTTCCAGACGATGTACGGCATGAGGCATCAAATGAAGATGTTTAACCAATGGAGCATCACCTAATCCAAATTTTCGATCTAGGACCGAACCAGTCATGGAAAGCTTGGTCTAGAAGCTCCAACCACACTGGAATTTGAGCGAAATCGCGATCCTCCTCAAAATTCTTCACGAATGTCTCAACAGTTTCGGGTGTCAAAAATAGTGACCGACGGACCGTGAAGTTTTCCCTCAATTTTTTGTCCTTTGCCTTCTTGGTGGCCATTTCACAACGAAATTGTTAACCGAACGAATGCTTTAACAAAAACAATGATCTGGATTTTATACGCGACGGTACGTGGTTGCGACGGCACGGGATAACTCCTTCCCGTATCGTAGTGGAAATCTTTCCCGATGCGTCCCGGACTCGATTGATTATCTCCTTCCCGTCGTGGGTCACGATAGCTGAAACGAAATGTGAAATCCTTTCCTGCACGAACGTAGTAACCAACACGAAAATTCGAGCACCCCTTGAGCAAAGAGTCACTATGCACACGTGCTCGGGAAAAGAGTCAATAGTCCATGTCACATAATTTCGTCGATATCACCCGATCGATTTACGCACTATGGCAATAACGAATAGGCTGGGGCACACAACTTCAGCGTCACTCGAGTTCGATCACCTCACAGGGGTTCACTAACCCAGGCTCAGAGAAAAGGCAACAACAATATTCTTTGCAACCTTTCAACAAAAATTGAACTATTCCAACAATGCTTTCGCTTCTATCATCATTCGCATTAGCATTGACGTTTGCACACCTCGTGGATGGAGCAACGGTGAGGAATATTTCGTTGAAGACATTGCATGTCACCATGAAACGGAACCAGTTACTGATACGTTTCGTGAGGCAATAATCTTTACGAAGACACTCCTCGATCGCTCACCTAGCCACGCCCGTTGGAGATAGGGAGGATTTGGTATCTACCTTAAGAAGCCACGAGGAACCTACGTAGCCTTCAGTAGACATCAACGGAAAAGGGTAATTAACAGTTGGAGAAAATAGTTAAACAGTATGCCCTGCCTGATGTACAGAACAAAAATTTATTTAAAAATGGTCGTTGGGAGCATCTAGTCTAAGAAAATTAAGTGATGCTTCATTTCTCTTCAAACGGTTGGGGCATAAGCATTAACTATAACCTCATATCGTTTATTGTTATAGCACTATTACTGGCTCTCTGTAAAGAGAAGAATTTCTGAAAATTTGTTTTTCCGATGACGGTCACAAATCCTTGTCCTAGCATTTAAAGCTTAATATAGTTTCGGAACTTTACTGCATTTCAATACATCATTGAGCGATGAGAGTCCAACAACACACAAAACCTGACCGAAACGAACAATCAAGATGTTTCTTAAGAAGCCAAAAAATGGAATTTGATCAACAGGATGATCTCACAGAATTTAATAATCATTGATGGTTTTGTTCCTCATCCAATAAAATTAGACCCGTGAGCGAGATAAGGCGCTACAAGGACTGTTCATTTTATAAAGAGGACACTTGTGTAACGCGATAAAAAGCAGAAGCTTTACTCAATTTTGATGGAATTTGCTTCATCGTGTAATTCAATACACCGACAGACGACTGTCATTTTTTATCACAGTCAAAACATTTTGAGTTTAGCGAATGGAGCGGACACTAGAGTTTTGTTTATTCAAAAGTACTACGAGGGATTGTCTTGTAGACATATTGCTCAAATTGTGAAAAAAAAAAAACGAAGACCGGTGTGCACAAAACCATCAAAAAGTTTGGAGAGGAGCATACTATACTGTGGACGATCTGCCAAGATCCAGAACCAGAAGCGGCCCTGTCCGCAAAAGGTGAAGAAATGTGTTGAGCTTCTGTTATCTGAAAAATTGAACTCAGTCCGACAGGTTGCCAAGAATCTGTTGGACTTGTGCAGAGCATAAAAAAAAACATTTTGATGGATGACGAAACATATTGCAAACTGGACACAACTACGCTACCGGGGCCGCAGTTTATAATGCGGTTGTTGGGAAAAACGTACCTGTTGACAGAAGAATGATCAGAATGGAGAAGTTCGGCAAACAAGTTCTTTTGTTGCAGGCTATTTGCTCATGCGCCAAAAAAAAAGTTTGCCTTTTTTCGCCACTGGGACCACCAACGGTGTCTTCTTTGCCTTGTGAGCTGTAGCTGAGTCCTGTTGGAAACAATATGGTGTATTCCCATACAGCGTTGAAGCATGAGGAAGCAGATGGTTCCACAAAACCTGCATGATGTAATATTCAATGTTGATTTTTACGTTAGGTTCTATGAAAAGAAGAGGAAGTTTTTCGATACATTCTGATAGCGTTCTACAGCTAGTTTATCTTCTGGAATATTGGCAAGACTTTTGCCATACACACGACCATTTTGTTGATTATGACTGTCCTGAAGGAGGAAGAGCTTTTCATCCGAAAATAAAATCTCGCAGTCACCGTGTCGAACCAAAAACTTTCTGCTTTGGAAAGGGTCTTTGGACCCTGGCTTGCTTTTGACGCTCCTTCAACCCGTGAACCCGTTGTTTTTTGTACGGTTTGCATTCCAGATCATGTCTGAGGAGCCTGTTTGTTGAAGCAGGAGATATTTGAAATTGTTTGCTCAATTTACGGCCAGATACGGCCGGATTACATCTTATTCGCTCCCTCACACATTTCATCTTTTAATTATTGACATTTCCAGTTTCCTTGAACCGTTTCAAGGTACGAAAAAAAAAACGCTTACTCATTCCGAGCTGCTTAAGACTATTGAATATCTGTCACCGTTTAAGCTTTTGCAAATTTAATTTTAAAACTTGCTCCCGTATGGCTTCCATGGTAGCTGATAAATATAAACAAACGGAATTGCTTATTTATTTTCAGCGATAAGCTGTCAAAAGAATACACTCAAAACGGGTATAATCAATTCCGATGTTAAAATTACCCAGCTGAAATAAACCAAGAGTGAAAAAAAGGTGACACCTATTGTGAGACACACTGTTCTAAAAGAATATTTAAATTTATCTTTGTTGTGTTTAAAGCGCTCCAAAAATTCAAACCATACACTTTTAGTATCAAATTCAACCATATCAATAACCGTCTACCAAAACAAACAGTTTTCCATGAATATCACTGATGTGCCTCGATTGCACAAAGTTCCCCCCAACACACAAGATTCCGCATCCATTATCACCCGCAGTGAAACTCCTTGAATTCAATTAAAAACTTTCCATTCTCCTTATTGCACCCAGGCTCCAGTGCCTCCGTAGGTGGATGGCCGAAACCTGCCTTTCCTGCCCGGACGGCAAATGCAACAACGAAACATTCATCTTCACGTTCTTCGAAGACGTCGTACAGGTAAGCAAGTAGCTTAAAGGGGCGCTCCATCAGAGCGTAAGTGTAGAGGATACATCACGACAACAACGGAACTCGTTTTGTGTATGCACAACAAAGTACACGGAACAGGACCCGTTGGCAACGGAGTTGAAGTGAGACACATTTTTGCACATGGGTTACGCTACTTCTCGACAGAAAAATGTTGTTCTCCAAACTGTCATGCCATGCACGTTTGCATCCGGGCGGTGAGCGGTAGGCGACGGGGGACGATTCTCCCAAACTTTGCAACCCATCACTCATCTCCGCACCCATCCCGAGACTGCTGTACCACTCGAAACAGTGAAAAAGTGTGCTATTTCGATGAGGAACGACGAAGTTATAACTCAATAGTTGCGACTCCTCACCGCCGTACCTGCAACAGTCATCGTCGTAATAGCGGTAGTCATAGAAGAACACGCTGCAGTTTTGCACAATTTATCGATATTTTATTTGACTTTGATAAATTTGTTTACCCGTCTCACTCTTTTTCCTGTTTTTCTCTGCTCACCCACATTACAGATTCCGAAAGTTTGCGAACTTGTTATAAACTTGCAACAAACTATCCAAAATTTAGTGGCCGATGTTCTGGTGTATTTAAAATGGTAATATTTCATTTCTTTCGGTTCTCCCTCCTGTGAAAGTCTTCCATAATAATATTTGTTCCGCCATGTCCGTCTTTCAGCTGGCAAAAGTACAAAAATCTTTGGTTGTACGAGAAGATGAGCGTCTGCGAAAAGTACCTCTCGCAGAACCTGCCCCTTGTCCGGTTGGACGAGAAGTTCATCTTCTACACGCAGATCGTGAACGAACTGGAACGGATCCGGCCTTATCACGACATCAAATCGATACGGATTAATTTGCAGCCGTTAATTAAGAGCATTATCGATCATGCCGTCGAGTGGCGCAACACCCTGGGAAATATCCTGGCCGATCGGACACGCCTGCAGATGATTGAGCTGAACGACCACATGCAGGTGAGAGAAAGGGGGTGGGGAAAGAGGAATAGATTGAATGCCGGTGGCTAGTTGATTCGAGATGGAAGATGATAGGGAGCTAAATTCTCAATACTAGACACCCGGTACATCTTCAGTGGGCAGTGGCATCGAGGAGGAGTCCACTAGAGCAACTAGTGAACCTGCCTACGCCGATGTGATGGTGCACGGAATGAAGACTTCATTTGTGTCTTCAACTCACCGACTGAGAAATCCTGACAAAAGGGAATTCGAACCACAATACCAAGCACTGTATTTGCACCTTTAGGGAGTAACAACAGGAACGCGACGAAAAGAAGACACACGGACACCGATCGGTGATGCATTCAATCTAGACTGCAGTCGCTCATCTTCATAGTGTCCGGTGTGTGTAGGCGAACCTCAAGTGTATTTATTCTACAGCACCTGCCAACAGTCTATCTCTCTGCTTCTGGTTGAGATCGGAATGTAGGGCACCTGTGTGCGAACAGCAGAAATTAGAATTTCATCCTAAGGCTTTCTTTTCACCGGAAAAGGTGCTGTATGACTCCGGTATGTGCAAGACATTCCATTCGACCGATTCGATACAAAGAGATAGCATTTGAATTGATGCCGTCATGATTGGCTGATATTTGCTTCGAAATTTAATTTGCCATCAGTGTGGTATGCTCCAAGGCTCCATTCCGTGTTCAATGCGACTGATTCCGGAAAGATGAAATTCCCATTATCTCCCACCTTAAAGCGGAAAATCCTCAGTCATTATCTTTAATTTGATTAGCTCTATCCTGCTCATGTCACTAAATTAGCATCACTCCAACACGACGTTGAAAGTCGTTGCGTTGGTCGTAGGCTTTTGTTATCCCCTGATGAAGACCACCCCACCTCACCTTATCACCAAAGCCGTCGGTGTAGTCTTCTGACCCTTGGAACGATGATTAAAAATTCAGTCGAATAAATTTCTATTCCATGACGTACATCCTGAGATTTCTGGTTGGCATTTTATGAAATATTCAACCATCTCCTGAGCCTCTTCGCAACCAGTCGGT
>JAHHFK020004385.1:0-50559 GCA_024533555.2 Aedes koreicus | reverse complement strand
TTCACGAGGACTTGCTGATGGACCACGTGAGGGAAGTCCATGACGATGAGGAAGAACCACGACACAGCTACTACTTGCCCCATCATGCCGTTATGAAACCGGATAGTACCACGACGAAGCTCAGAGTAGTAATCGAAGCTTCGTGTACAACAGACTCAGGAGTTTCCCTGAATGACATACTCATGGTAGGGCCGGTGGTCCAAGATGATCTGCTTTCCATCCTCATTCGCTTTCGACTCCACAAGTATGCGATTGTCGGAGATGTGGAGAAAATGTATCGCATGATCAACGTAGTTTCGAACGTACCAACTGACAACCTTTACTTACGGCACATCGTCTGCGCCATACTTGGCCACCAGGTGTTTAAAATGTGCGCAGAGGAAGAAGAGAAGTTATTTCCAGCAGCAGTCGCTGTCATCAAACACAACTTCTATGTCGACGACATGCTAACTGGTGCAAAATCAGTTGAAGACGGACAAAAACTGTGCAAGGATGTTCTGTCGCTTCTCAGCTTTGCCGGTTTTAATCTCTGAAAGTGGCACTCAAACCAACCAGCGATCCTGAAAGGTGTTCCCAGTTACTTGCGTGACAAACGAGAGTTTCTAGATATCGATTCGTCGCCTACCGCCAAAACCCTTGGCCTAACTTGGGAGCCATCGACGGATAACTTCTGGTTTAAGATGCCCCACTGGAAGCTATCATTGCCAATTACGCAGCGTATCGCACTGTCAGATTCCGCACGCTTATTCGATCCTTATGGATTAGCAGGACCTGTGATCGTGCAGGCGAAAATGTTTCTCCAAGAACTCTGGAAACGGAAGTATTCTTGGGATGAACCGTTAAGCGCAGACCTGCAATCACAATGGTTAGATTTCAGAACAAATTTGGATCGACTTGATGCAGTTTCCGTTCCCCGCTGGATTGCATTCAATGATAATGTGATCTCATGTGAACTTCACGGATTCTGTGACGCTTCAGAAAAGGCGTACAGAAGCAGCGATCTACTTGCGATGTGTTACCCGGGACGGAAAGATTACGGTACGACTAGTGATGGCTAAATCCAAGGTGGCACCGTTGGAGGATTTAAGCAAGTGGAAGAAGAAACAGTCAATACCCAGATTGGAATTATCATCCGCCTTACTGTTGGCACATTTGTATGAAACTGTGACGCAGAGTATCCAGATTCCATCAAGATCCTTCTTCTGGACCGATTCGACAATTGTGAAGTGTTGGCTTTCATCTCATCCTTCTAGATGGCAAGCTTTTGTATCCAATAGAGTGTCGGAGATTCAGCACATTACACGCGAGGGTGTTTGGAACCATGTACCTGGCGTCGAGAACCCCGCCGACATTATTTCTCGCGGCGTGACACCACTGCAACTTGCCAAATGTTCGGTGTGGTGGAATGGGCCCATGTGGCTTCAAAAGGATTCAAGTGCCTGGCCGTCAATGGAAAGAACGTCTGATCAGCAATTCGACTCAGTTACTTTGGAGGAAAAGCCGTTAGTTGCGGCAGCATTGCAGATTTTACCACCCAACGAAATCTTTTGTCGGTATTCGTCGCTTCTTAAACTGATTCGAACGTCAGCTTGGATACTACGCTTCGCGCACAACTGCCGGTTAACAAACCGAATCTTTAGGAAAACAGGAGTACTCAGTGCGAAGGAACACGAAGAAGCGATGATATGTTTAGTAAAGTTAGCTCAGTTGGAGTGTTTTCCGGTTGACTTATCGGATTTAGCAGCAAAAGGAGAAGTGAAACCAGGGTCCAGATTACACTCGAAGGATCCTGAGCTGGTAGATGGAGTGATTCGTGTAGGCGGAAGACTTTGCAATGCTCCAGTGTCGTTTAATAGAAAACATCCGATGGTATTGGATAGTAACCATCCATTGACGAAGCTCGTCATGGTTGACTATCACCATAGACTTCTCCACGCAGGACCTCAACTGATACTTTCGAGCATGAAGGAGAGATTCTGGCCATTGTCGGGAAGAAACCTGGCTCGGAAGGTCGTGCACGAATGTGTACGATGCTTCAGAGCTCGTCCGCAAGTTCACGAACAACTAATGGGCCAACTGCCGAAGGAGCGTGTGACTCCTGCTCCTGCATTTCTTCGTGTTGGAATTGACTACTGTGGTCCTTTTCACATCCGACAAGCATCACGCAAAGCAGCACCGATAAAATGTTATCTGTGCATATTCGTCTGTCTAGTAGTCAAGGCAGTTCACATAGAGATGGTGGCAGATCTCACTACGGCTGCATTCTTGGCTGCTCTAAGGAGATTCGTAGCACGGCGTGGGAAACCTGAGGTCATTTTCTGTGACAATGCTACCAATTTCGTCGGAGCACGAAGAGAAATCAACGAATTACATCAACTATTCCGAGCGGAACAGTTCCGTAATGCAGTAGTCACCGAGACAGCGTCAGAGTCAATCGAGTTTAAGTTCATTCCTGCCAGGTCACCGAACTTCGGTGGACTATGGGAAGCGGCCGTTAAATCCCTGAAAGGCCACATGAGGAGAGTCATCGGCAACACTGTACTTCGTTCAGATGAGATGCTCACTGTTGTTACACAGATCGAGGCCTGTCTCAACTCGAGGCCGATTACTCCACTTAGTAACGATCACAGAGACTTAGAAGCTTTGACTCCAGGACATTTTCTGGTTCAACGTCCGCTTACTGCGATTGCGGAGCCCGGTCTTGCAGAAATTTCGGAAAACCGATTGAGCAGATGGCAACGAGTGCAGCAATTCAGTCAGGTGATATGGAAGCGTTGGTCAACTGAGTACTTGTCAGATCTTCACAACAGGAATAAATGGACAAGGAGAAGGGACAATCTTCATATCGGAACGATGGTACTAGTTAAGGAGGATAAACTTCCTCCGCTGCAGTGGCCACTGGGACGCGTGACGGAGATTCACCCTGGAGCTGATAGCATCATAAGAGTGGTAACCGTTCGGACGCAGTATGGAACGTTTCGCCGAGGTATCCAGAAGATTTGTATTCTCCCCATTCAGGATGATCTACCGCACGAAGATGAACCTCAATAGATCATCAAGCATTAAAATCAAAAATAAGTATTTCAGCCCCCATTTGGGGCAGTTTAGGCAGCTGACGACAAATTCTTGTCGTGGATGCCTGGGGGCTACCCTCAAGTTATGTTACTCCATGTGAGTGTTCTGTTTGAACCTACTGCTTTGTTTTTTTGTCATCAGAGATGTGAGACCCGCTAGCCATTTGTACATCCTAGCCCAATGGAGAAGATTCGTCGATCACGAGATGTCGTCTCAACGTCAATTAATGTCAGCTGGACAGCGTTCCTATCGTCATTGAATCCAATCATCCTATCATCAGCAGCAAGTGGCTGCCCGTCAGTTGAGTATTTATCGCCCCCATGGGGCAAACTTTGGCACTTAATGGATCTTCATCCGTTTTATCGCCAGGGGGCCGAACCATGAGTTACGTTTCGTCTCTGTAACCCATGTACTGGATTACAGCCGTGTTTATCTTCCGCAGGGTTGGAACACTTGACCATCGAGCTGCAGTCTCCGTGTCGGACCTCAACACTACCGAACGTGATATATCAGTGCACGGATTTATCGTGTTAGGTAATGTGGACGTCGTCATCAGGAAATCCCTTGAGTTCGAGCAGCCATTCGTTTCAACCAGTTTCGGAAACCAAGGATGTATGCAGAAGATAGCGCAGCAGAAGTAATCCTCGCTAGGAGAGGAATATGTTATCTTGCCGTTTATTATTAATAACCGTTCTTGCCATTTGTGACTAATTAGAACGAAATGTTAGCATTTTTTCTGTCGTGAACCCACTATTGTTCTTTGTTGTAAAGTTATTATTAAGTTTGGTTGAGTAAACTCAAGGCCGCCGGTATGTTAGGTATAGTTAGATAACCCGATATAGAACTCACCATACGATTATATTTCAATGCCACTCAGATCACCAAAGCGTCGATCTCTCTGCTCCTCTATCGTAAACCATAAGTGCTATCAACTGATAGCAGCTACCGAGAGAGATTGTGGTGGTAGATCTTCGGCAGCAGATTGATCTGCCTATAAAGCACATTTGTAGATAACGATAAGTTAGTTATGTCCCTCACTCCGGTTGTATCGGTCGTTTAAAATATACAGTCCGCTTCTAACTATAAATTCGGTGTTTTAACAGTGAAATAAATAAATCTTTTAAACGAGTCCGAAAAGGAAATTATTCAATTCGCGAGTGATCCGTGGGTGGCTACCGGCCAGTGCAATTAAATTAACGCTAAAACACCCCATACTCTTCTTTTTTTTTTTTTATGGTTTGTGTTTGGCTTCCCGCCCCCCCCCCCCGCACCCACCCCCCCCCCCCCCCCCCCTTCTTCCCCCCCCCCTCCTGCACCCCCCACCCCCCCCCCCCCCCTAGGGGTTCCCCCCCCCCCCCCCCCCCCCCCCGCCGGCTGCCCGCGCGTCGTCCCCCCCCATACCCTCCGTACACCACAACATTCCGAACGCTTTTCCACTATACTCTCCCCCCTTGTCGCACCTCACCCGGGACACTCGAGTACCGAAGAACGCCGTCACTCGAGCTCAGTACTCCTCAAACTTGGATTGCACTTCGTCCTTGGACTCCAGAAGATATACGACCGTGAAATGACTAAAGTCGTCAATGAACGTAACAATGAAACGCTTACTGTCCCACGTTCTTGGTGTAAACTGACCACACACGTCCGAATGGATGATTTCCAGTTGGCGAGACGCACGTCGCTCTCAAACGTCGTCGAACGGCTGTCTGGTTTGCTTCCCTTGCAGGCACACTTCACAAATGCATTGTTCAGGGCAATCGGAGATCTTTGTCGTCGTTTGCACCATTCCATGCTTCCATAGAGTCTTCATACTCGCCGTTCCCAAGTGGCCGAATCTCCGATGCCACAAATCGATAACGTCCTTCTTTGAAGCCATCGCACCTGCTACGCACGAAACACCAGACGCTGAGTCAGACACATTACGCAGCTCGATGTCCATCCTGTACAGTTGACCAGCTCGCCTACCTGTAGCAACTATACGATCATCCTTCATTATGGTCACTGTTCCGTTTGAGAACTTTACTGCCATTCCGTTGTCTTCAACGCGTCGCACCGAGAACAAGTTGCATTCCAACTGTGGTACGTAGAGAACATCCTTCACTACAGCTGGGACCTTCGTCTTGCCGACCAACATGTTCACCTTCACGGATCCTGCATACTCGGCGATAAGTGCTTCACCAGATTTGGCCACCGCAATACGCACCTTCCTGTCCAACGGATGCAGCTCATCGAAGAAGTCTTTGTTCCGCACCATATGGTCCGTCGCGCCAGAGTCAAGAATCCAATCGATAGTTTTCTCTGGCATCATAGCAACGGATGTACGCTCCAGGGTCGTTGTAGCAACGAACGTCATTTCCTCGGCAACGTTGGCTCCAGACTTTTGCTTTCGAAACTTTCCTCCGTTTTTTCGATACCGACCTGGTCCAGATTCTTCAGTAGGACGATTTTCCGGACACTCAGATCGTTTGTGCCCAAACTTTCCACAGCCAAAGCATTTTAATCCCATCTTCTTACCAGCAAACGCCGATTCTCCGGAACATTCCGCATCTCCAGCAGAACTTGAATTAGCTCGTTTCACCTGCTCGTCCTGCTTCTTCACATATTCTAGTGTAAGATTTTCAGGCTGTATCGTCTCCACGGCCGTTATGTGCGCTTCGTAGGATTTGGGCAGCGCCAGCAAAAGCTGACACACCACATCTTCTTCCTGCATGTTGACTTCCGCCGCCCTTAATTCTCGTAGAATCTTCTCGAAGCGAAGCAAGAAAGCCTTCATGTCTCCGCCTTCAGCCAGCTTTAGCTCTTGGAATTGCTTCTTCAATATAAGCTTGCCTGCAATCCCAATGCGCTCGAAAGCATTTTTCAGGGCGTCCCAGACATCTTTGGCCGTCTTCTTGTCTTTGACATACTCTAGCTGTTCCTCAGAAATCCGATGAATCAGGAGGTTCTTACATTTTCTGTCCAAGGCCCATCGTTCTTCGAGTTGCTTCTTCTTTTGTGCACGGATTTCCGCAGTATCCGTCGCCAGATCCCTCACATACTCTTCCTCGTCGATAGCCTTCGTCAAACAGCCAAGCAAGTTCCGGTCTTCCATCAGGACTTCAATCCGGAATTTCCAATTCCCGAAATTGCTGTTGCTAAACAGCCAGAGCTTCTCTTCAGACATCTTGATATCGTTTTCGATCTTTAAATAAAACTTAACTTCCTTACTGTCCTGGGCCCATAACCTATTAAATAGGCAGAGTGGAATAATGAACACGTCCAGGTGTGTTAAGTGTTGACATGGAAGTAATGAAAAATCTTTATTGAATTCAACTCTAAGACTACTACGTTTTGTTAACAGATAGTTGCTATACAGCATTGGTCAGTTGCTATCCAACAAGAATGACAACTACAGTCAGGTCTCCTTTACTTTGGTGGAGGTTACCATCCACTCACCTTAATTTCTCGGCTATCTTGCAGCCTGTTGATAATGTGGAATAAGAACGTCTAGTTCGGTTGACGGTTGGAAGAAAAGTGAAAAATTATTTCTGATTAATTACACACTAGCTTACTATGATTGACACAGCTTACTGCTCTTCAATACTCTTACATAAGCAGGCGTCGTCAAATGGTCAATCCCACAGCGCGTCTGTTACGTTCCACCTTGACTCGTTGGAGTGCCTTCGTTAACCCATCTGCAGCTTGGTCTTCTGTGGTCCAAGGCATCACGGATGTAATGGTGCCGGATGTCGATGTGTTTAGTCCGGGCGTGTATCCACCGTTCCGAGTGATACATGTCGTGCTTTGTGTCACACCGCAATTCGATCGGGTCCTTTTGACAAAAAATGCGACGCCAAACCTCGCACCATGACGCCTCTTGTACCGCTGTTACGTATTCCGCATCGCAGGTTGATAGTGACACGGTGGTTTGCTACAGCGCCTGTCGTCGAGGTCAGCCACCCAGTCCACATTGGAGTAACCAACGAGCTTTGAATCGTCGGTCGTAAAATACGTAAGCGTCATTCTTAATGTTCCTTTCAGGTAACGGAGAAGGTCCTTCACTGCTTCCAAGTGCTTCGGTCCGGGACAGTTGTTGAAATGACTCAGTAGGTTCACGGCGAAAAAGATATCTGGTATTGTGCACTGTGCCAAGTACATCAAGCATCCAACGGCCTCCTGGAACCGTTTTCATCTGTTCAACCTTTTCTGTTGTCTTTGGCGCTAAATTCTTTGTAAGCTACTCAGCAGCGTTCAACGGAGCAGCAACAACCTTTGCATCCTGCATGTTGAATCGACGCAAGATGGAATCGATTGAAGCCTCCTGGTCCAGCGACACTGAACCTTACGTTCGAGTGACACGGATGCCCAACAGGTCCCAAATCTTTCATCCGAAATGTATTGCTGATCTTCGTCTTTAGGCTATTCGTAAATCTTCAACGTAGACCGCAACGAACACGATCTTCCCATCTTGGATCCTGTGATACAGGCACGGGTCATACTCGGACTGGATGAGGCCCAACATTTTCAGTGCTGCGTCCAGTTTGATGTTCCAGACCCTAGTGGATTGCTTGAGACCACAGAGTGCCTTTTTCAAGCAACACACTAGTGGACGTCCTCCGGGTTTCACGAAACATGGCGGTTGTTCCATGAACATTTCCTCTTCCACATTTCCCTCTAGGAACGCGATGACGGAATCCATCTGATCGACCCACAAATTGTACTTGGTCAACTGTGACGAACCACTGGGTAATCCATAGCTTTTGCGCTGTCAGTAGCCCTCGATCACCAAGCGGGCCTTGTATCGATCCACGTTTCCACTTGCATCGTATTTCGTCTTGAAAAACCACTTGCATTTGATGTCGTATTCCTCTCGCATGGCCTTTTCCAGCGTTCGGAGTCATCCCGCGACAATGCTTCCTAGTGCGCCATCGGATCATCGTCGCTCCTCTTGGCCTTGGATTGAGTAAAGGACTCCGCTATACCACTGAATTGACCCTGGTTGTCGGTACTCCTGGTTGACTCGTCTTCATCTGTATTGGTTTCAGACCTTTGCTCAGTACATGAAAACTATCATACTTGCCTGGAAGTTTGGGGTCCCGACCACTGCGCCTTAAAACCTGTGACCCAGGTGGATATGAAGATTGTCACGATGGGAGCACAGGGGTCACTTCGATCACAGAAACGTCATTTCCATCGCTAGGAACTTCGCTGGTATCTTCACTTGGATTGCTGGTCTCGTAATCCGTGAAATTTTTTTCCTTATCTTCTTCAGGCTCTTTGAACTGCGGTGGCTGTTGATCAACTTCAGGCGATTGTGAAACGACCTCCTAGAAATCTAGCTGGATCAGCGTACGAACTCGTTTGACATCTTGCACCGCTTGAACCGGACCAAGTTCCGATTCGTTGTTGAAATTCACCTCCCGACTCTTGAAAATGCGCCTTGACTTTTGATCGTAGAGCCTGCTCTCTTTCGTGTCTTCGTCGAAACCAGTCAGCACGCACTTGTGAGGTTTGGAGTCCAACTTCCTTCGCTTCTGCTTCGGGATGAACACCATCGCTTTGGTTCCGAACACTTGGACGTGGGAAAGATTTGGCTTCTTTCCACGTCATGCTTCTTTTGGTTCGTGGGTTAGCGAACGGTTCAACAAATAGCCGGCCGTCGAAACTGCTTCCGCCCAGAACGATTTTGGTAACCCTGCTTCAAATGACGTGCAGCGAGCACGCTCCCTGATTGATCGATTGGCTCGCTCTGCCATGCCATTCTGCTCCGGAGTGTAGTCGTTCATTGTTTGATGCCGTATGCCATGCTGCTCCAAGTAGCCTTCCCGTCCTCGGTTTACGTACTCCTTCCCGTTATCGGTCCTCAGCACCTTGAGTTTCAAGCCCGATTGTCGTTCCACCATCGCGTGGAAGTCCTTGAATGCCTTCAATACTTTCGATTCCGTTTTCGTTTTCAGGAAGTATACCCACTTACGCCGAGATTTATCCAGTACAAAGGCAAGATAATATCGACTTCCTCCAATAGAACATACCTCCATCGGACCGCATATATTGGAGTGAACAACGCCAAGTTTCTCATCAGCACGGGAGCCTTGATTGCTGAAGGGACTTTACTTTGCTCGCTCATGGAGTAAACTTTGCAGTTTCCATGGTTACCTCCGTTGATTTTCACGCCATCGACAAAACCTTCGGCCAATTGCCGAATGCTCTCGATGTTCAAGTGGCCTAACCTCCTATGTCAATATCTCCAAGCTCACAGCAGCTCTCCATATCCTGCCGATGTTGTTCCAGTTTGAAGAGATTGTTGTCATGGACTCCGGTCGCAATAACGTCGCCATCCATATCGATCACTTTACATCCGTCGTAGGTAAAAATCACGGTGTGCCCCTTATTCACAATTTGGCTTACAGAGAGCAAGTTTGCACTGAGCTCTGGTAGGAGCTGAACTTCTTTCACCGGAATGGTGTCTTGCTGGCACCGTGGCTTCAGTGCCGTTGAACCCGTTGCTACCACCTTCATGCTGCCGCCGTTTACAGCTACCACTGTGCCGGCAGAACGCTTCATGCTGGCTTCCGAATCAAAAAAATCATTCGTCCTCTTTGGTGGAACCAAACGTTGGCAGGACTGCACAAAATGCGTTGGATTGTTGTGCACATTTGCAATCGTTTGCGTTTTGCCCGAACTTCTGGCATTTCCGGCACTTTGGACCTTTCGGGGGATCGGATTTCCTTACCTGCTTGTTGCTGCGGTTGCCTTTTTGCTAGTGAGAGCCGAGTTCACAGATGGCAGCGGCATCTCCCGAAGCAGCTTTGTTTTGATAACATATCCAGTGATAGATGTACCGGAACTCTCCAGTGCCATGATCATGAGACGATACTCATCGCGAAGCCCATCCAGCAGTAGAGTTCCAATCCACTCTTCCGAGACCGCAAAGCCGATTCCGTCCAGCTGGTGCGCTGTTGTCACGATTCGATTAACGTAGTTGGCCATGGAATCACTCGATGACAGCTCCGACTTGATCAGCTTGTGCAAAAGCCCGACTCGCCTGTATAGGCCCGAGTCCTCGCAAGCCTTCTCCAGCTTCGACCATACTTAATTAGCTGTCTCCGCTTCCCGGACGTTGACGTAGTTCACCGGATCAAGAAGTAGGATGATTTTCGCCCTTGCCTTTCGATCCTTGTGTACATTGACGGCTTCGTATGTTCCATCGTTCTTCTTCTTCGGCTTGACGACGCACCAGAAGCTTCTAGTTTCAGAAAAGTTTCAACGGCAAACTTCCAGATGACTCAATTCACTCGTCCTGTGAGCGGATCAGTTCGGGAAGGGTTGAACTGGGCACAACCCAAGTAACATTGCCAAAAACACCCAGCTTTATTAAAGTTTTATGAAACCTCCAATTCCTTTCACTCCTATCAAAGGATTTATTTCGACTTTAAGAATCGACTTTTAGGATTCATTCATATTATCTTATTATGGTCAGTTAAAAAAGTATTTTAAAACTATTTTGCCTCCAGTAACTGCATGAAACGGCAAATTGTCATTGAGGGAAGTCAATGTGGTTTTAAAATGGCAAAAACATGACCAAATAGTTTTATAAGGTCTGTATCCACATTAATGCGGACACCTTCAAATCATTGTAACTTTTGAAATATTGCACGTACGAATGAATTTCACTGTGGTATAGCTGAGAATCTATGATGAAAAAGACTACGATTGATGTTTACATTTCATGTTTAGTATTCAAGATGGCGACGAAAGAAAAACAAGCGTGCGAGCGAATTTTGTACGGGCGTACGGCAAATCCTGACTTGTCAATACGGGACCTAGCAAAAACATTGAACTTGCCTAAATCCACTGTTCACGATGTGCTCAAATCATTTTCGGAACGTTTGACGGTGGAGAGGAAACCGAGAAGTGACAAAAACATTGGACGCGCTGATCCTGTCATGGACCGAAAGGTGAAAAGGATATTAACGTATAAAGTAAAAACAGTTCCAAATCGCAACGACAAACAGAACTTGGCAGCAAAATCACGGGCTCGACGTTTGTACTGCGAATATTTGACGAAGTTTTCATGCGTTGCTATGGACGATGAAACTTATGTCCTGGAGGATTTCAAGCAGCTTCCAGGGCTGGCTTTTTATTCTCCCATGGCCAGAAATGCTACAGCTGAGCATTTCAGAACGAAGAAGGCATCGAAATTTCCCAAAAAATACCTTGTGTGGCAAGCAATTTGCACGTGTGGCAAAAAGAGTAAATTTTTCGTCACTACAGACACAATCAACAAGGAGATCTATCAGAAAGAGTGTCTGCAGAAGCGATTGCTACCCTTCATCAAAAGTCACAAAATTAACCTTTGTTCTGGCCCGATTTGGCATCATGCCACTATGCTAAAACTGTGATGGATTTGTACCAAGCAAATCAAGTGCACATTGTACCAAAAACCTCAAACCCGCCAAATTGCCAAGAGCTACGACCAATCCAGAGATATTGGGCTCTGATGAAGCGGAAGCTTTCTGGAAAGAAGCAAGGAATCAAAGACATCAAACACTTCCAACAAATTTGGACGAAGATGGCTTCTACGATTTCTGAAGAGTCTGTACAAACCCTAATGGACGGAGTTAAGCGCAAAGTTTGAAAATGTTATGCAAATACCGAATAACAATTTTTTTGTCCTCACGAATTGTTAAAACATATCCCATGAATCTGAAATAAACAACTGCGACGGAAATATAATGCGAAATTTATGTTTTATTCATGTTTTGAGGTGTCCGGATTATTGCGGATACAGACCTTAATAGTCATTGCGAAGATAAGTTGGCTTTTTGGCAAAACTGTGATTTTTTCCAATGGCCATATTGAAATATAAGAAATAATTGAAATCTGGAAAAATAAATGCACCAAATTTTAAATGTTATGCAAATGAACTGTAGATCGGAGACCAATTTTGACTTATTTTTGGATTACCTTATTTGCAAGGTGCATTAATTTTCGTGATTTTTCGCGTCAATATTCACCATAATATTAAACGCGGATATGATTTACGCATGACACGCTGTAAAAACTTAATTTGTTTTGGATATTTTGCTATCAAACAAAATTTCCCTCAATACTAGAACTTTTTTCTTAGATATTATTCACTGCTAAATGTGTCAGAAGAGCAGAGAATCGAACAAAGCAGAACAAAAGAAAACCAAAAACGATATCACAGTGAAGATTGACAGCTGTGGTCACTTGGCCGTATGCTGGTTTTCATGGCAGCCAATAGGTTTTATGGAGGTTCTCAAGTGGTCATAACATCTTTCACTAGAACTATTTCAAAATCTTTATGGCCTTATAAAGGTTTTATTAAATTGTTTTCACTACCATCTGGGTCAATTTGTACAAATTTCGGTATTAAAGAAGCCTAGAGGAGATGTTGGTAAACAAAACTGTTTTGAGTGTAGTTTTATCAACAAAGCCGGGCTGGAATAAAACAAAATTGTTATTTGGGATTGCTACCGGCAGCGCTTGACGATCTGAAAATTTTTCAAAGTACTTCGAGAAGTAAATAAATTTCTGATTAATTACACACAAGTTTACATACAACTTACTGCTCTTCAATATAGCAAATTACGCTAATGTTTGGTAGGTAACAAGTTCATAATGAATAATATCTACACACAAAAATAAACCCAATTGGTGGCAAGACTGCCGAGAAATCAGAGTGGATGGTACCACCCACCTTACTATAAGTTACCCGATTGTAATGGAGCTTCTTACCATGAATAATTCATAAAAAGCCACGAATGATCAGCCGACAAAATCGTCTAAAAAATTCGAACGTGGATCTTTTAATAAACTCATCAATCTCATCCATAAAGAAGTGTTTGCAATCACTCTTGTTCAATCTTGTAAAATAATCCTCCGCCTAACAACAAACATTTGATTTATCACTTCCGGATAACGCCGCCCGTGTCACCATATTACATTACCGTCCCCTCCTCCCTTCGGGAACAATAACAATAAACACACGTCCCGTCAAATATCACTCAATTGCTCGAATAAAATATCATCGGGATCATGGAGGCTCGTCGACCCTGTTATCGTCCAACGCGCTCTCCCCCCGCCCCGGTCCCACTGCACAACTGGCGTCGAATATAATTTTTCCCTCGGGAAAATTGAACATTAATCCTGGCAACAAATATGAGCCCATCTTGGTCTCCGCGGCCGCCTCTTTCGCCACCTCCACCAGTCGGTCGCCAGCGGTTACGGCCTGCTTTGTTCCAAATTTTATGTCCCGAAATTCGTAGGAAAACGAAGAAAAATGGACCCCGGAAGATGGAAGCCTAATTGCCAAGTAGGAAAAAAATAAAATAAAAAAAATAATGGAATAGCTGTTCGATCCCGTCATTAATTTATGACGGCATGTCCCGACGGGGGAGCGTCTCCTGAAACCATCGATCAAAAGAGGAAGAAGGTCTGGAATTAGGAGTACAAAAATGAAAACCCAGAGGAACACGGGAACATACCCGACTCTGCGGCATGCTCGGGAATGACGTCAGCAGTGTAGTGGCTTCCTTGGCGCCCTGTTTTTCCTTCCGGTTTTATCGACGATATGGAATCTACGCAGCAAAACATTCCCTCTTCCCATCAGCGGCAGTAGTTCCGAGAAACGTTTGGATCCGGGAGACCCAAAATGGTGCTGCAGACGGTGGAGGAGCGGAAGAGGCTGTAGGGATGGGCAAAGCGTTGTATTGTGTCTGCGCTTAACAGCAGGCGGTGGTTTTTTGTAGTGGAGGGTGAAATAGTAGGCCGTATGATTCCTGTGGGATTGTGCTGTCATTGTTGTTTATTCATTTCTGTTCATGGGCGTAGTCAGCGTTCTAAGGCTTAGATTTAAAATGTGACGTGTTCTAGTTTTTATATTTGTTAATCAAATTCTCAGAACCAGAAAATTTTGTCTTTGTTTTGGTGTCACCGAAATTCAAAATGAGCGGCCAAGGTGGCATGGCCAAGATAGAAAGGCAACCGGATGTGGATGGCCTGGGCAGATTTGAAGCGACTCCTCAGCGGGTGCATTCCGATGTCGATGTATGGGATGGAGCCAGGTGATTCGTATTTTTCATCGACGATAAAACTCATTTCCCCTTGATTTACCTCATGAAACGGAAGGCGGATGTCTTCGAGAAATGTCTAGAATACGAAGCGCTGATGACTGCTCAGTGCGGCCTGCGAATTTTGGAGCTGACTGAGGATCAAGACAGGGAATATTGCTCGTCAATACAGTAGAATTTCTGCAAGACAAAGGATATTCAGGTTGAAGCCATCGTTGCCCACACGCCTCAGTACGATGGCGTGGCTGAGCGGTTCAAAAGGACACTCGTAGAAAAATTGAGGACCATGCTGATTGATTTGTCGATGTCGAACTCAATTTTGAACGAAGCAGCTCTAGCAACGGTGTACTTGATCAACCGCAGGCCGTCAGCAGCGATGTTGGAAGATAGTACTAGTAGGTAGGCTCTCTGGAGTTGTGCCCTATTCTATTGTTGATCTTGAAGTTTTTTTTCTAGATCTATAACAGCGATACAAGCATGCCAAATGTTCTATCAATGTGTTTTGTTTTCAGAATGATACGTCTCATTTTCAGGATGATAACGTTGAGGGATAACTCGAGGAAGATCACGATTCTAGCAGTTCCGATGTTCAACCTTCAATCTTGACCCCTGACTCCGCCGTATAATCAATCGTTTTGTAACCTAAATAACCGAGTGAATCGAAACCAAAGCCAGCAGTGCGCAATTTGAAGCGTGAAAAGTCATCATATGATGCGATGGCGCTTACCTCGAAGTGCGTCGAAATCATGTCCGTGCCAACGGAACTTAACACACCAAAAAAGTCAAGCTACTATTCTAGATGAATCGACCAGCTCGTTGCTGAAGACGTTATGGGCTGAAGACTTTGCCTTGTATAACGCATATGCGATAGCTTTAAGGATCTTAGAATAACAAATTTAAGCAGGCCGATGAAGAGAAATTAATTCTCAGTATGTCTCAAGAACAGCTGATCATTCTCGCGTCCAATGAGCCGTACACCTTGCCCACCGGATCCGAAACAGACATCTCAGGAGCCAAAAAATTGGCATAAATGCTATGAATTTAACCGATTTCGACTGAAGAACTTCCCTGAACTTCTCTAACTTCCCTGAACTTATCTAACTTATCTAAGATTTTTCCTGAATTTTTCTAATGAACCTCCCCGAGATTCTCTAAAAAAGTTCCATTAACTCCTCTGAAGAACTTCCCTAAAATTCTCTGAAGTTCTCAAAATATTTTACCTGAACTTCTCTGTAGAACTTCTTTGAACTTTTCTGATCATTCTCTGAAGAACTTCTCTAACTTCCCTAACCTTATCTAACTTATCTAAGATTTTCCCTGAACTTCACTGAAGAAGTTCTATGAACTTCTCTAATGAACTCTTATTCTCCGATCTTCTCTGAAGAACTCCCATTAACTTCTCTGAAGAACTTCCTTGAACATCTCTGAAGAACTTCCCTGAATTTCTCTGAAGAACTTCTCTAAAGATTTCCCCTGAACTTATCTGAAGCTCTCTAATGAACCGATTTTCTCTAAAGAACTTCCCTGAACATCTCTGAAGGACTTCCCTGAACTTCCCAGAAGAATTTCCCAGAAGTTCTCTGAAGAACTTCCCCGAATTTTTCTGACGAATTCTGCTGTAATTCTTTCAAGAACTTCTCTAAAGTTCTCTGAAGAACGTCCCCGAAGTTCTCTGAAGAACATCGCTGAAGTTCTCTCATGAACTCTCAACAACCTGAGGTTCTATGAAGAACGTACCCAAAGTTCTCTGAAGAACTTCCCTGAAGCTTTCTGAAAAGCTTCCCTGAAATTTCTCTGAAGAACTTCCCTAAAATTATTTTTCTGAAGTTCTCTGAATAACTTTTTTGAAGTTCTCATAATTTTTTTAAGTGCTCTGAAGAACTGCCTTTAGGTTCTCTCAAAAACTCCTTCGATATTTTTTGTAGATGTTCCTTGAATTTTTTTTGCTAAACTCCCCTAAACTTCTCTGAAAAACTTCCTTGGAAAGGTTTTGCTTAGCTTTGTTCGAACACCTTGGAGTTTGTTGAGATAAAAGTATGTATTTAAAAAATTCTTTGTTCAAAATGCACACTAGCATAACGTAATAACATAATTCTGAATTAAACTGTTCCCCTTTTGAAAGCCTTCTGAACACCTAACTACACGTCATCTAAGTGCACTTTTTATTTTATTCCTGAAAATCGCCCTTTGCATGTGCATTGGAAGAATATCGATTCCTTGCCGATCTGATCTACAAAAGCTCATTTGAAGCACAAAAAAGAAAAGGCGACCAGCCACACCTGGCATTGTATAGCCAATGCTGTAGTTTTGCCGAGAAAACGAGGTTAGGAGCAACTAGGAACAGAGAGTCACTGAAATTCTTAAAAGCTCGTTCTTGAATAAAAATTTGCTAACGGTGATGCGTTTTTCATTGCCGGTGGCAACACTAGTAAGGAGTGTATCGAAAATAAGCTATCCACAAACTTTCTTTCAAATTATGTTGAAAACCGATATTTTATTCATACAAAAAATTGATCCTTTATTGTACGAGGTTAAACTTGAACATAATGAAGACCGGATGAAATTTAAGTTGTTCCTTCACGAATTTTCGAACTTTGGATCGAATGCTCTTCATCAAGTTCCGGACAAGTGTTGCATCGCATTTTTTGGACGCTTGAGCCCAAATTTTTTTGAACTCCTGCATGTTCCCAGCTGCCTTACCAGTCTTCTTGAAGACCCTCTTCACGATTGCCCAGTAACGTTCGATAGGTCGAAGCTGGTTTGGCAATTTGGTGGATTGATATTTTTCTCAACGAAATCTATACCCTTTTCCGCAAGCCAATTGAAAGTGGTTTTGGCATAGTGAGCCGACGCTAAATCCGGCCAAAACAGTGGAGGTGTACTATGCTTCTTATATAAAGGCAACAATCTCTTCTGGAGACACTCAGATCGATAGATTTCCGCATTTATAGTTCCGGTAGTGTAAAAAATGGTTGACTTCAAACCACAGGAACATATTGCTTGCCATACCAGTACCTTTCGACCGAATTTCTCCACTTGAATCGACCTGTCCGCATCGCTCACATCCTCCCCAACGACGGCAGTAAAGTATTGTGGACCTGGAAGGGTTTTTGAGTCCTCCTTTACATAGGTCTCATCGTCCATCAAAACGCATGCATCCGGAAGCTGCAAAAGACGCGAATATAATTTCCGGGCCCTTGTTGCTGCTCGCTTCTTTTGTTCTGCACTTTGTTCCGAGATTTTCTGCTTCTTGTAGGTCTTCAGGTGGTTTCGCCTCTAGATACGCTGGATCATTCCAACACTCGTTCCTGATTTTTTGGCCAAATCACGTATTGACATTGATTTGTTCTTCATGATTAGAGATACCACTTTCTGCTCCAGTTTCGGGTTGGAAGAACCGGGTTATCTGCCTCTTCCTGGTAGCTCATCCAAAGAATAGTGTTCCCCAAACTTATTAATGATGGTTTTAACACTCGCATGATGAATTCCAAACCGCTTCGCCAATTTTCGCATAGTAATACCCTTCTCACTTAGCCATGTGTCCAGAACCTTAATTTTCACTTCCTTTTCAATAGGCGACATTTTGAAAACGCAGAATTTGAACCGCACAAACAAGTAAACAAAAGAAAGCTGACAGTCAAACGCACAGCATGCAGTGTTCAGAGCATAAAAAACCATCACAAATACATGCGTACAACGCAAATGTATGTGGATAGCTTATATTCGATACACTCCTTATAACGAATATGCGATAGCTTTAAGGAACTTGAATAACAAATTTGAGCAGGCCTATGAAGAGAAATTAATTTTCAGTATGTCTCAAGAACAGCTGATCGTCCTCGCGTCAAATGAGCCGTACTATTTGCCCACCGGATCCGAAACAGACATCTCAGGAGCCAAAAAATTGCCATGAAAGCTTTGAATTTTACACTTCTTTTTATCTCACTCCCTTAATCCAAAACCTGGCTACACCCTTGGCTACTTCCTTTTGAAGTTGGATCACTTGCCCGTACGGCAAACAGGCACCGAGAAAAACAGCCGAAGAGCAAAAGGGATAACGCTTAATATAAACATTAAACAGTCTCCACGACGTCGCTTCCGGGATCAACTCGGTTGTCGAACGTGCCGTCCCTGTGCCAGAGAAAAGGGGCGCTCTTTCGGGACTCAACCGAGCACGACTTGGAGGGAGAGATGAATTTGAGATTCCTGTTAACGGAAGGAAGTGGATGTAACACGGTGGTACGATTTGAAACATTT
Organism: Aedes koreicus; assembly: GCA_024533555.2. Taxonomy (NCBI): domain Eukaryota; kingdom Metazoa; phylum Arthropoda; class Insecta; order Diptera; family Culicidae; genus Aedes; species Aedes koreicus. The sequence continues at coordinate 32,152 of JAHHFK020004385.1, read as the reverse complement.
TCGATCACCTCACGCAAATTCGCTTTGATCTATCGAAAACACGAATTTTCATTGATAATTTCCTGGACAAGGTTTCCCCCCATGATGCTTGTTGGTAAACAATTGACAATAGGCAACCCGCGCCAAGTTAACCGTTCCCATGGTGCCATCTAAAAATAAACCAAACCCTCACGCATAGGCCTCCCGTCATCATCCTTTTGGCTCCTGTAGGCCTGGATTGCGTGGTTCTACAGCATCAAAAACAGAAGCAGGCCTGGAGCATCGTTGTCGTCGTCGCCGTCGTCAAAACATCTTACTCCCCAGCATCCCAGCCGGCAGGAGCTCTTTCCCACAGCCATTGCGTGCGTAGCTATCGATTTGACCTATTTTCGGAGAATACTCCCACCACGCTTTTCCGCCCCGGATAGGACGAGCAACGCTTCCGCATCTCTCTTTTCGCTTAGTAGGTGGTGGATAATCTCGTGGTGGGCCTGCTCTAGGGATTTCCTTTCTACCTGCTTCCCACTCGTTCCATCTTGAGTGAGGTTTTCTCGTCAAGCTCAGCTCAGCTGTTCCTGGTCGTAAAATTTCGCACTCTTCCTTTTTGGTTTTTTTTTCCCATTCCGTCAAGGGCAAACATCAACCGACCGTTACAACCGCTGCTGTAGGCGTGCGTGTGTGTGTGTGAATACCTGCGGGTTTTTTGGCACCAGTAGGCTCGGCACGAAGTAGGCGAATTTTTTACATTATTTTTGGTGCGGGATAGGAAAATGTGTAAAAATAGTAGGCTGGTCGGCGTGGCAGGAAGGAAGGAACAGGCTTTGGGTACGTGTACGTGACGACTTGTGTTCATCAACATCATCTGCTGGTGATGTTGAAAGCTGAAACGAGGGGAAATTCTCCCGGGAACAGTCAAGGACGACACAGAACGGTAGATAGAGCGTATTTGCAGAACGAGACTGGCGAGGGATAAGATTTCTCGCTTTGTTCCGGTACATCTATGCTCCAGGATTGCTGCACGGATAAAGATAGCCGTGAAACGGAATTTTTATCTGCGTTGATATGTAATGAAGTGATAACAAAAATCTATTCTCATTTGTCGACTGCCGAAATTAGTGTAGAAGGGGCGGACGAATGACGTCAGCTGCTCGAAAATAGCAAGTCCAGCTTTCATGGTGGGGTGGTGGGGAAGATAAATTTTAGATGTGACCATGAAATGTAGATTTGCGGGAGTGATGCTGCTCGGGGATGTTGTAGGATGAGGATGAGTGGGCACAGCTTGTTGGTTTTGTGTAAGCTGACGATAATCCCCGAGAAAACGGAAATGAACTCAAAGGCAGCGCTCCCGTTCAATAGATTTCTATTAAAAATGTCATTTGAAGAAAATATTTGCTCTGTTCTTGGTAGACCGATGACGCGACTGGTACTTTTGTTTGAAGTGCTGAAAACAAGATTTTAGCTCTGCTGGTTAGTTGTGTTGGTGTGCAAGGCGTCATTGGGTTCTTATTTTAGATATTCGCCTAATCTAGGAAGAACGCCCTGTTTTCAATGCAGGGATGGCTTTGCGTTGTGGAAGTGAGCACTTCACGTCTGGATGATGCAGAGTAGATATGTAAGGATTTGGGGGTAAGTTTAGCAAAAGAAGGCAATACTTCAAACGAGTAGGTTCTAGGAAATGTTGGGGAGCTGGAAGTATTGAAATAACTTCCGGAGGAAGAAGGAAGCTTCTTTTGTTTGAAACCATAGGGTTTCTGGATCTTGAAAGGTAAATTCAAGGAGGAATTGTCGGAACAATTCGGAAAATTTTATTGGTACATATTGCAAGAAATAAATTAAACTGAATATTCTCTAAAGTATATTCAATTTTGTTAATTTAGAGACGTACAATATCGGGACTTGAAATCTTTTTCATGAAGTTTCCTCAATTTAGATGAAATTATTCTCCAAGTCTATTGAAAAGTTCCAGAGTGCGGTTGAAGATATTCTGGGTTTGGTTTTTATTTAAAAAATAATGATATTTCCAAAGGTTAATTTTTAGTTTTTTGGACTTCACCATCAACACTGGCCAGTGAAGTTCTTCACAATTCATTTTTCAAATATGCCCTTGTATGTTTCTTGTTTATTTTGAATTTCCAGGAACTTTTTGGGCATCGAGGTGTTTGTGTGTACAGTCCAACGCCTACCATCCGGCAGTGTTCAGAGGCCAGTCACTTACAACAAGCTCTGCATATACACGGTACAATCGTCAATTGAAAATTGGTATTTTCTGTACACCCCTATCATCAAAAAAATGGTTGGATGGTAAATGACCGTACAATGCGTACCATTGGTACTTCGCGTACCTGCAGGTTTAAAATAGATCCTACTGCGATCTTTAGCCTCTTGTCCAGTAACGATTTTCAGGAAGTCTGTCCAACTATTTGGCTTCGCCAACGACGTTAATATCGTAGAACGTAAATTTGAGACGATGGCGGAAACGTACATCAGACTTAAGGCTGAAGCTGGTAGAATTGGGCTTGTGATTAATGCGTTAAAAACAAAATACATGAAGGGAAGAGGCTCACGAGAAGACAATGTTAGCCTCCTAACACAAGTTCAGATCGACGGTGATGAAATCGGGGTAGTAGACGAATTCGTGTATTTGGGCTCATTGGTGACCGCCGATAACGACACCAGCAGAGAAATACAAAGGCGCATTATGGCTGGCAATCGTGCCTACTTTGGACTCCGAAGGACGCTAAGATCGAACAAAGTTTGCCGAACTACTAAGTTGGCCATCTACAAGACATTAATTATACCGGTAGTTCCCTACGGCCACGAAACATGGACATTGCTAGTGGAGGACCAACGCGCCCTTGGTGTCTTGTTGCAGATGGAAGAAGGAACGTGGAGGAGGCGAATGAACCACGAATTGCATCAGTTGTTGGGAGAACCTCCCATCGTACACATCGCAAAAATCGGTCGACTACGATGGGCTGGGCATGTCGTAAGGATGTCGGACGACAGCCCTGTGAAAATGGTTCTCGAAAACGAACCGACGGGTACAAGAAGAAGAGGCGCGCAACGAGCTAGTGGATTGATCAAGTAGAAGGCGACCTGCGGACCCTCCGCAGACAGCGAGGCTGGCGAGGTACAGCCATGAACCGATTGCAATGGAGACAACTTCTGTGTATAGCAGAGGCCATACTGGCCTTGGTCTGATTGGTAAGGTAAGATCATCAAAAAATTATATATATTTTTATAGAAGGTATGTAAATATTCAATAGCATTTTAAGTTAATATATAATCGGAAAGATCTCACCACAAATTAATGACGATTAATTGTTCTTCAGCATTTGTTTAGTATGGGTAGCCTTTCCCTATAGAGCCTAATGAATTAATGAGTGTCTTTACCGTTATTGCATACTTTCAGCTGATCCTTTCTTAAATAAATAATAATCATTCGCACACGATAGCAAATGCAGGCAAAAAATGTCGAAAAAAGCTAATTTTGCTTGAAAAATCACAATCGCGATTCAAAGGGAAAAAAATAACCGTGTGTGGACATCGCTTGCTGGATTCTCCCTCATCAAGTGACGAGTTCATATGAAATCTAATTAAATTACCTCTAATTTGTATCGGAAGGAAATTCCTTACAGATCTTTGAATTAAAGTTTTAAGTTAAAGCCTCTATTGTATAACACTATGTTCTCTTCTTTACCCACAACTTTGAGATTTTTACGATTGAAAACTTGTTTAAATCGTGTAATTTGTCACCCAGGGGAAACGTTCACCGGTGAAGTTCATCAAATCGCAGGATGTTACCTCGCAGCCATTTCAAATCGCAGAATGTTACCTCACAGCCGGTTCCAATCATCTTGTCCTGATGTTATCAACAATGCTATCAATTACAATCTCGTGCAAACAATCCGCTCGTCGATCAGTAAATTGCCGGCTTCTGCCGATTGCAAAATGGACAACAGTAAGTCTTTTTGAAGAAGCAACAGGAGCTGAAGAAACGCCAGCAATCGAAAAAGGTGGCACGTTTGCTCCACCAGACCATACAGCAGCGTCCCTACCGTAATGAGGGAACAACCAATGGAGTCGAACAATACAGTCATCAACAGTCATTTCCAAACACTACACTGCACGCCGAGCTATTTTTTACCACGCTGCCGCTTTGACTTCGTGCTTCCAGACTAACACGCAACGCGGTGGGTACAACACCAATGCCAGTGCTCGTGTTTTGGCTTCGGACATCGTGTATGATGTTTCGGCAAACACCACAGCCGAGTGTTTCCGATTGTGTCCGATTGCGGAATACACGCGTGGTTAATTTATTTTATTTCTACCCATGCCGTGCTTGTTGAACTCAACCAACTTATGCGCCTGTCACCCAACAGCCAAGAAAACAAACCTACAAGTCAAATTTATCAAAGTTTAAGAATCATCCGACGATCAATGCTCTATCCGTGGTAACCAGTGTCATACTGGGTGTATGTTGAGAGCTTTCTTGAGATCGTAACCACTCGGCTCGGGTGTTTTCCCAAAAATCAAGACACGGTGTCTACAGCAAAACACGAACGTGTACACTCGTGCCGCGTCCATTGCGTTGCGGGTTCATCTATAAGCACGAAACTGAAGTGGTTAATTAAAGCCACTAGGTGGCGTGTTTGCATTCAAGTTCGGCTCTCGTGCAGAACGGTTTGGTATTTTCACCAAGGCTGGTCATCAGCACCGTAGTTTCGTCCTAAATTCATCGCAGTTCAACACCAATGCAGATGCCCTAAAGTCCACCCAACCAAACCAGAGCAATGGGTCATTAAATTTGATCCCTGTCAGGGAGTTTATGTGTCTAGCTTTGACCTGTACTCCAAGCTCAGCCAATGTAATTTAAAAAAATGGAGCAGTTATGGCCATTGGACACACTAAACATTGTTAACTGGAATGGATGGTCCATCCTTAAGAAAAGTCCTGAACTATTTGAATTTCTTCTAAACATAAACGTGAACATTGCGATAGTAACTGAACCAAGGCTGAAGAAAACTCACAGTCTATATCGCAGCGGCTCTTCTTGCGTACGTCTGGATAGACAATCCAATGCTGAACACGAATGCTGGAGTCGCAAAAATGGTCAAGAAAGAGATCCAGTTCAACCTCGTTGATAGTATCCAGCTGCAAATCGTCGAAGCCATCGGCATCCAAATTCGTAGCCCATCAGGTTTCATCGACATCATCGCAGCCTACTTTCCTGGAAGTAGTCTTACTGCTGATCTAACCCAGTACAAACGAGACGTTATAATGCTAACCAACAAAACCAATCCGTTTTTCCCGATCGGAGGCTTCAACATACGCATTTGCATATCCTGGAAATGTTCCAGGAACAACAACGCCTATCTTCCAGCCGGTTCTTTATACACGATCCCGAAGGAACCAACGCATTACCCTGCAAATAGTCAACTCTAGACGTTGTGATCTTTAACAACATGATCCAGATGACTAATTCAATATTCCACTCCTGCCAGAAGGCTGCACAAACGACCACAGCATTAACCAGAATCATGCGCAACAATTCGGTGATAAGCACTAGCAAGAAGAAGCTCCAGCCTCTGTCGTTCTGCGTCTGTACGTTCAGTTGTCCGGCCTGGTTTCCAGCTATAAAAACGACAAGAAACAGGTCGTGTTTGAACAGCACATTCAGGTTGTTGAGCATGAGGGTGGTTAGCACCTACCGGACACTATCATTTGAAGCGGTTTGTGTCATAGGGGGCTATTCATAAAACACGTAGACTTTTCTGGGGGGAGGGGGGGTTGTTGTTTGAGAAAAGTCTACGCTCCATAGTAAATTTCAAAAAAAAAAAAATGTATGGAGAAATGTCTACGAGGGGGGAGGGGGTGTCTGAGATTTTCAAAAATGAGTCTACGTGGTTTTTGAATAGGCCCTAGCCGGAATGATCCGCATTGTACTATTATTGGAGGAGGTTTAGGAGATTTTGGAGTGAATGGAAGGTCCACGTGGAGGAACGGTGATATCAACTTTCACCTGACGCAATTTCTATCAGGTCATGGCTGCTGTAGGAAGTATTTGCACAGATGCGGACACGCAGTTTCCCATCTCTGTCCTAAACGTGCAGACGTCGAAGAGACACTGGAGCGCATAGTTTTTGCCTGCCCAAGGTTGGGCTCAATACGACGCACAATGCTTGATATCAACCTAAAAAACGTCGTCCACAGAATATGCCCGACTGCTCGAGTCGCCTGCTGAGTAGATTGGAGCTGGATGGCTCACCGTGCTCCACTATCGGGACACTCTTTGTCGACGTAGGGTAGATCCATCGTCGGAGAATAGTCAACTGTGTCGAGTGTGAGGGCTAAATGGCTCAAACAAACAGGATTGGGGCTAAATGACTCAGTTAATCAATAGGAGTTTAATGGCTAGTGAAGAAACCGACAGCAACAAGTCAGCTCTAAATAGCGCTGCTGTCAAAAGGCAAAATAAGATTCTTCAAGAAGTAATACCATAAGGTAGGCCCCGGGGAACGAGGGCTTAGGTTCTAGTGGGACCAAAGGCTCTACACTTACACTGTCCAAGACGCTGACCACACTCCAGCACATATGTACCTAGCCAGGCCTTTGAATTGGGGTGTGAAAGTAGTTCGCCTCCCCACGGTGCACCCTGAAAAAGTTAAGGTCCCCTTAACGGCTACTAGTTACTACCCTTAACTACGGAGGAAGCGCCATACGGCGCGAGATCCGGCAGGCAGCCGTAAGCGGTCGTGACATGGGGAAACAGGGATGATCCTGGGGAAGGACCATACGACGCGAGGTTTGGCCGGAAGTGGCCAGGCAGGAAAATCGCGGACAATCTGGGCTTCGACAGACGTCCCGAACTCTGCTTGGAGCATCTCAATCGAATCAGCGTTTGGTCTGCGGACCTACTACTAAAGACCCAGTAGTTAGACATAGGGGGTGCGTAATGCACAATAGCCCCCTCCCTGAAGTAATACCGAACGGTGTTTCCGGGGTGGACCGGCGATCGAGGCACGGGTGGGTTTTTAGGGGGTCGAGGAGTTGGCACCCTCTTCTCCACATCCTGAGTTCTTTAGGTGTCTCCCAAGTAACATTGCCAAATCCATCCAGCTTTATTAAGTTTTATTAATGTTCTATGAAAGCCACTAGAAATCAATTTGGTTTTATTATGGCACCAAGAGGTGCCAATAGGTTTCATATTTTAGTCAGATTTAGGAGAACCTACAATGCTTGTTTAGAACGATCTTAAAACCTTGTTGTCTCAAACTCCTTTTACTCCTATCAAAGGTTTTATTTTAAAATGCTGTTTTGAAATACCGTTTTAGAACTTCTTCATATTATCTTATTATGGTCAGTTGAAAAACAATTTTAAAACCATTTTGCCTCTGGTAAATGCAGGAAGGGGCACATTGGTTTTATAGTAGTCAAAATTGGCTTTTTGGCAAAACTGTGATTTTTTCCAATCGCCACATGGAAATATAAGAAATAATTGATATGTGGAAAAATAAATGCACCAAATTTTAAATGTAATGGAAATGAACTGTAGATCGGAGACCAATCTCGGCATTCTTTTGCATAACATTATTGAATTCTATAAATTTTCAGGAAATTCATGATTAATTTATCGAATATATTTGTTTAAATTTTGTATTTGTTGATGTAAACTTGCATAATTTCCGAGGCACATTAATTTTCGGCTCTTATCGTGCCAATAAAATTAAATGCACATATGATTTGAAGCATGATACGCTGGGAAAAACTTAATTTGTTTTGGATATTAAACAAAATTTCCCGTAACACTAGAACTTTTTTCTTAGATATTATTTACTGCTAAATAAATCAGAAGAACAGATAATTATAATCAAACAAAGCAGAACAACAAAACCAATCACGATATCACAGTGAAGTTCGACAACTGTGGCCATTTGGCAATAAGCTGATTTTCATGGCAGCCAATAGGTTTTATGAAGGTTCTCAAGTGGTCATAACATCTTTCACTAGAACATTTTCAAAATCTTGATGGTCTTATAAAGGTTTTATTAACTTTTTTTTACAACCATCTATAGAGTGGGCCACCACCTTGTACAAATTTCGGCATTAAAGTAGCATAGAGGAAATGTTGGTAGACAAAACAGTTTTGAATATAGGTTTATCAACAATGCCAGGAGAAGTGCTATACGGCTGGAACTAAACTAAAATTGTTACTTGGGCTGTCTGCAGATTCTCCATTCCGTCTAAAAAAAGGCCTTTGAATAGGCCTCTGGGTTAGGCTAGTCCATGAGGTTATACGGAACATTAAAAAAAAAGATATAAAAGATAAATTGATAGCTGATAGATAGATAGATAGATAGATAGATAGATAGATAGATAGATAGATAGATAGATAGATAGATAGATAGATAGATAGATAGATAGATAGATAGATAGATAGATAGATAGATAGATAGATAGATAGATAGATAGATAGATAGATAGATAGATAGATAGATAGATAGATAGATAGATAGATAGATAGATAGATAGATAGATAGATAGATAGATAGATAGATAGATAGATAGATAGATAGATAGATAGATAGATAGATAGATAGATAGATAGATAGATAGATAGATAGATAGATAGATAGATAGATAGATAGATAGATAGATAGATAGATAGATAGATAGATAGATAGATAGATAGATAGATAGATAGATAGATAGATAGATAGATAGATAGATAGATAGATAGATAGATAGATAGATAGATAGATAGATAGATAGATAGATAGATAGATAGATAGATAGATAGATAGATAGATAGATAGATAGATAGATAGATAGATAGATAGATAGATAGATAGATAGATAGATAGATAGATAGATAGATAGATAGATAGATAGATAGATAGATAGATAGATAGATAGATAGATAGATAGATAGATAGATAGATAGATAGATAGATAGATAGATAGATAGATAGATAGATAGATAGATAGATAGATAGATAGATAGATAGATAGATAGATAGATAGATAGATAGATAGATAGATAGATAGATAGATAGATAGATAGATAGATAGATAGATAGATAGATAGATAGATAGATAGATAGATAGATAGATAGATAGATAGATAGATAGATAGATAGATAGATAGATAGATAGATAGATAGATAGATAGATAGATAGATAGATAGATAGATAGATAGATAGATAGATAGATAGATAGATAGATAGATAGATAGATAGATAGATAGATAGATAGATAGATAGATAGATAGATAGATAGATAGATAGATAGATAGATAGATAGATAGATAGATAGATAGATAGATAGATAGATAGATAGATAGATAGATAGATAGATAGATAGATAGATAGATAGATAGATAGATAGATAGATAGATAGATAGATAGATAGATAGATAGATAGATAGATAGATAGATAGATAGATAGATAGATAGATAGATAGATAGATAGATAGATAGATAGATAGATAGATAGATAGATAGATAGATAGATAGATAGATAGATAGATAGATAGATAGATAGATAGATAGATAGATAGATAGATAGATAGATAGATAGATAGATAGATAGATAGATAGATAGATAGATAGATAGATAGATAGATAGATAGATAGATAGATAGATAGATAGATAGATAGATAGATAGATAGATAGATAGATAGATAGATAGATAGATAGATAGATAGATAGATAGAATACTCAAATTTCGCGACAAAAATCGATAACTCGAAAACCATTCACTTTGGACATATGATGTCTCTGGAAGATTTTGTCTTAAGAATATGATCTACCTTTTTGTTTGAGTTGTGACTAGGGTGGTCCTTTTAAGTTCAAAATAAAAATTCTAACTTCTTATTCTTATGATTTAGAGGAACTTCTGCTCCCATAAAATTGTAGATAATTTAATGTAATGAAACTTTGCTGAAAAAAATTAAGTTCTATCTCTCTATTCTCTACGTATCGTTTTTCTTACTTTCCTTAGGGTGGGACTTAAAAAAACAGTTTTTTTTGCTCCAATTTTTTTTATTTAAATTTTAATTTGAAAAATTTGTTAGGATGACTTTTAGGGCATAAATAAATGTAAATATATTTAGGTAAATGTATTATTGTAAATTGATGAACTTACATACATTGATGTAATTGAATAAATGTGATCAAATGTTAATTTATCAACAGAGACAACTAGACATAACTCTTGCAGTTTCTTCAACGATTACGCCTGAAACGGTCAATTCAATGTATCTTAGTTGGTAGTAACGCCACAGATGGCACACAGAGGTGATTCCATTATGTTTGACGTTAGCACACTACCCCCAACTGTTCAGCTTTATCACCCATCACAGTGTGCTCAACAAATGGCGCAGGTGTGTTAGTGACGATGATATATAGTGCAAAATTTTCAATGTGTTATGTCTGCTGGACTGTGATATAAAAGTTAGTAAATAAATGGAGATCGGTTAACATAAAAATAAAAACATTTTCATAAAAACCTCACGTTGTTAGGCACTATGATGGTATTTGTTGATGCTGATGATCGAAAGTTATGCAGGAAAAATGCAAAACTACCAATTTTAAAATGAGTTTTGCTCCACAAGGGGACAAAAGGAGACAAACGATTTTGCATAGGTCTTGCAGATGGAAATTTTTACTTTTAGTTCACGTATATTGTGTTTGCAAATATTTGCAAATAAGTGAGTAAGATATCTTGAAAAAACGTATTTTTTGACACATCAACCTCTCCAATTTTTTATCCATACAATAACTAGCAACCATCTTGTATCTTCAAAATGTGCGTGTGTTTATGCCGTAAAAGTCATCCTAACAAAGTTTTCAAATTCAAACTGAAATAAAAAATTTGGAGCAAAAGAACTGTTTTTAAGTCCCACCATAAGGAAAGTTAGAAAAACTGTTATGAAACGATACGCCGATGAGATAGAAGTTAAGTTTTTTCAGCAAAGTTTCGTTAAATTGAATTATCTACAATTTTGCAGAAGCAACAATTCCTCTTTATCATAAGACTAAAAAGTTAGAATTTTTATTATGAACATGTAAGGACCACCCTAGTCACCACCCAAACCAAAAGATAGATCTTATTTTTAAGATAACATCTTCCAAAGATATCATATGTCTAAAGTTAATGGTTTTCGAGTTATCGATTTTTGTCGTGAAATTTGGCTGTTCGTACCATAGTGCCCTGGTTGGAAATCTTTAGACGTCAAAACTCTTGGATAGACAAACCTTTCACGTAGACGACAGGATGGAAAGCTACATCAGCATTAGAATCAGGTACCGCAGATGTGTAGACTGGAATACTTCTTGGCTGTACTTTAAAAAGAAATATCTAGCTCTTTTTTGATTGATTATAAACAAACGTTGCATGGATACTTTGAACATATTTGCATTACTTTAAACATATCCTCTTGTTTCAAATTATCCTACAAAATATCATTGAATACTCCATCTTTCAAATGTATCTATACTTGTTTTTCTTAATATTAGATATTTCAGATTGGTTGCAAGCATTCCTGATTCATTTAATATATTTCTCAAAAAATTTCTATTCTTAACCTAAACATCTTTCTCTAAGCTCTTTCCAAAGCGTATAAATTATCCTTCGTGAGAATCATCTAGTACGATATAAAGAAATCTGAACCTCATCCATATCAAATTCAAATCTCCATAGCCACTTTCCAGCTCTTTTCGCATAAATTTTCCAAAAAAAAAAATCATACTCCCCATAAAATTAATTTAAAACCGTGCAATAAATGCATTTCGACCCCATAAATCGCATCCATCTGTCACAACGCTAGTGGCTGCTGGCGAAAAAAGAAGCAATCGAAAAGCTATTCATACACCACAACAACAATAAATTCAACTGGTACTCCTCCACTTTCTACGTTCCATATGACACCTTGCGGGGAAGAGGAAGGGTAAACAAACTGCAAATGCATCACAATTTCCCCGGATGGCATATGGTGACAATTTGGTGTTGAATGAGACGCTTTCTGGCGGGTGGCGAAATTGCATCTGTCATTCGCACTTCATTTGACTTTCAGCGGGACTCGAAATGGCAGGATGGTGCGGCGATGCCACGATGGACGGTTGCTATGGACTCGGAGGAGTGTTGCTGTGATGGAAAGCGTGTGTGAGTGAAAACAATTTCCAGCGGCAACCACGCGGGGCGTGACGAACGGACGACGAAAAAATCCCATTAAACCATCATCAATTATCACACGTACAGGCACTCACACACAAATGGTCTTGTATGCGAAATTTTTATAGGGTTTGTATGTGTGCTTGTGTGATGGTCGTACAACTTGCAGGTTTTTGAATGAAACCTACAATCCCGCCAGTGTGTAGAAAGGTAATGAAATATTGCTGAGGAGGATGGTGCCGTGGAAAAGGGATCACAAATCACGTTGCATTGTTCTCGAGGTTTACTTTGTGTGTACCGTGGCGGTACGGAATTACAATTTAATAACGATAAAAAGAGTCACGAACATATCTGCAAACGAATTCCTCGCGACAAGCTTTTGCTTAGTTTCAGGTTTTGCAAGCTTCCGGTACTGAATTCAGTACGGTACTCTAGAAAGTGAAATTATGACCCACTGCGAGCTACCCATGAATGTGTGGCACTGCAGAAAATTCTCGCCCTCGTGGCTTTGTCAAAGCCCATGTTCGTGGGAAAACTTTCAAACCTTTTTACAACTGTGCCTTCCGACAATCCTGGGCAACAGCGTGTAGCCGCATCGGATGGACTTCTCCGGGGGAAAGCAGTGATCGCAAACCGGAATCACACGATGCAATGACGACATCTAGGTGTGCACGATGCATAGTTCCGGTTGACCCAGTTTGCTCAAACGATGACGATGCTGCCTAGAGAGGCAGCAATAGGCACTTTATCAGGAGGCTGCACCCGGCCCGACCGTGTGAACCTTCAACGGGGCGAGGAGGCATCGGCAGATGAAGATGATTGCATTTAATCACGTGAAGTCTTCTTTTGATAGGCCTTCTCTCGTACCCATGGCTATAGGTGCATCGGAAGTTTAATCGACGACGACCCTCTGCTGTGCCGAAGAGTCATATGCATGCGGTGCATGCGGCAGTAAATCACAGCAGGCGCAACGGGCATTGCACAGTAATCAGGATGAAATCAATGCTAACGTGATTGGAAGTGCTACGGATGTTCTTTTGTCACTCGTAGGAAGAGATTTGAATTCCTGTAACTCCGCCCAGCATTTTTGGATTGATTTGAAAAGTTAGCTCATTCCGACCGTAAGTTTAAAAATTCCCACAACTGTAAGGAATGGCGAGAGAAAAATGTTCATTAATAATGCCATGTCTAGACCGAAAAATTACCGCAAGTTTTGCCCTGGAAACGTGAGATAAAGATGCTCGCACAATAACACCAGTAGAAGACATAATTAAAAGAGAAAACAAGAAAAATGAGCAGCTTATTGAGACGTTCGTAGATGGGTGGTTGTGGTGGTTTTCGTCCGGTTGAAGTTATTTTAGTCACCCTAAACGACAGGATTAAAGTTTTCTGATTTACTCGCAGCACAAATAGAGCAAGCAAACCGTTCTCGTGTTTACCGAGTGAACTGAAGTTGTGAGATATGAGCACACCTACTCGGGTTTTCATCAAGAGGAAGTACGCAGACGGAGTGCAACAAACGTTAGATTGGATTTCATCATACTAATTGGTTCACGTACCACTGGGATTTGGAGACGAACGTTTGATTCATGCATCTGAAGGAGCAGACGTGTAACCTTCAGAATATGTCTTCTCACGCCGACGATTTTATGGTGGGAGTAATGCATCGTTAGACAAATCTTTCAGAAAACCTTTCACGACATCAGACTTGAATTTCGCCCAAAAGCCCACGGGGAGTTCGCCGGTTGTCGAATGCGGGTAGGATTTGCTCAGATTTGAGTGGCGCCAATTTTTGGGTCGGAGACGACTCGGATTGGTAGAGCGGCCGTGTAACGAACAAGTCGATGTGTTTTTTTTAAATACCCAAACGGAAATTGTCACGGGATGTAGTTTTACTGGATGGCTCTCGACCACAGAGAATAGCGTAGAATAATATGTTGGACTCACGCCTCGCGACGGCCACAGTCTTGCTATTCTCGAAGACAACAAACTTCGTATTGCTTGAAACTTTTATTGACATTATTAAAATGTTTAATGATTGCCAATCTACACTGAACGTCACTAATTTAGTCATAGCTTATCATACAACGCCCTTGAAAGAATATTCATTGTCTTTTTCTAGTAATGCTTTCTACAATTACTGCATTTAAAGGCACGAAGGATTTTAGTCGCAATCGAAGGATGACATATGGTCTTACAACAGTTTTTGACGTAAGGTCTGTATCCACATTAATCCGGACACCTTCAAATCATTGTAACTTTTGAAATATTGCACGCAGGAATGAGAAATTTCACTGTGGTACAGCTGAGAGTCTATGATGAAAAAGACTATGATTGATGTTTACATTTCATGTTTAGTATTCAAGATGGCGACGAAAGAAAAACAAGTGCGCGAGCGAATTTGGTACGGGCGTACGGCAAATCCTGACTTGTCAATACGGGACCTTGCAAAAACATTGGATTTGCCTAAACCACTGTTCACGATGTGCTCAAATCATTTTCGGAACGTTTGACGGTGGAGAGGAAACCGAGAAGTGACAAAAACATTGAACGCGCTGATCCTGTCATGGACCGAAAGGTGAAAAGGATATTAACGAAAAACCCAAATCTCTCCATTCGAACGGTGGCTCATAAAATAGGGATGTCGCCTGGTTTTGTCCAAAAATCAAAACAACGTTTGGGACTTAAGTCGTATAAAGTAAAAACAGTTCCAAATCGCAACGACAAACAGAACTTGGCAGCAAAATCACCGGCTCGACGTTTGTACTGCGAATATTTGACGAAGTTTTCATGCGTTGTTATGGACGATGAAACGTATGTCCTGGAGGACTTCAAGTAGCTTCCAGGGCTGGCTTTTTATTCTGCTATGGCCAGAAATGCTACAGCTGAGCATTTCAGAACGAAGAAGGCATCGAAATTTCCCAAAAAATACCTTGTGTGGCAAGCAATTTGCACGTGTGGCAAAAAGAGTAAATCTTTCGTCACTACAGGCACAATCAACAAGGAGATCTATCAGAAAGAGTGTTTGCAGAAGCAATTGCTACCCTTCATCAAAAGTCACAAAGAAAAACCTTTGTTCTGGCCCTATTTGGCATCATGTCACTATGCTAAAACTGTGATGGAGTGGTACCAAGCAAATCAAGTGAACATTGTACCAAAAACCTCAAACCCGCCAAATTGCCCAGAGCTACAACCAATCGAGAGATATTGGGCTCTGATGAAGCGGAAGCTTTCTGGAAAGAAGCAAGGAATCAAAGACATCAAACACTTCCAGCAAATTTGGACAAAGAAGGCTTCTACGATTTCTGAAAAGTCTGTACAAACCCTAATGGACGGAGTTAAGCGCAAAGTTCGAAAATATTATGCAAATACCGAATAACTATGTTTTGTCTTCACGAAAAACACCTAAAAAAAAACAACAAAGAAAAAAAAAAAAAATATATTTTTTTTTTTTTTTTTTTTATGTGGTGTTTATTAGTACAGAACAAACAACCTCCCCCCACCGGAGGGGGGGATAAAAAAAAAAAAAATATGCGCCGTCACGAAATATAGATACAAAAAAAACACATATAAATACATAAACTCGATATATATATAAAATATATATACCACAAGTGTATATATTTTCCCCCGCCTACCACCCAACTAACAAAAACCCCCCCACAATAGACAAACTAAAAAAAAAAGAGAGAAAAAAAGGATGTCTCTTTTTTTTTTTTTGCAGGTTAAATTTACTAAATACACAGTACTTTCCTATCACAGATTACAAATGTAAGTAAGGGAGCCCAAGTGACAATTTTAGTTTTATTCCAGCCGTATAGCACTCCTCCCGGCTTTGTTGATAAAACTACATTCAAAACTGTTTTGTCTACCAAAACCTCCTCTATGCTTCTTTAAAGCCAAAATTTGTACAAAATGGCACACTCTATAGACGGTCGTGAAAACAAGATAATAAAACCTTTATAAGAACATAAAGATTTTGAAAATGTTCTAGTGAGCGATGTTATGACCACTTTAGAACCTCCATAAAACCTATTGGCTGCCATGAAAACCAGAATGTGGCCAAATGGCCACAGCTGTCAAACTTCACTGAGAAATCGAGGTTGGTTTTTGTTGTTCTGCTTTGTTCGATTCTCTGCCTTTCTGATTCATTTAGCAGTAAAAAAAAGGTGTAATGTTGCGGGAAATTTTTTTTGATGGCTAAATATCCAACACAAGTTGTATTTTCTGCAGCGTATTATGCTCCAAATTATATGCGTAGTTATTTTAATGGTGAATATTGGCACGATAAGAGCCGAAAATTAATGCGCCTCGGAAATTATGCGAATTTACAACAACATAAATAAAATTAAAACAAATACATTCGATGAATTAATCATGAATTTTCTGAAAAGTGCTTGGAATTGGATGAGTTTATTTAAAAAAATGCCGGGATTAGTCTCCGATCTACAGTTTATTTGCACACCATTGAAAATTTGATGCATTTATTTTTCCACATTTCAATTATTTCCTATATTTCAATATGGCGATTGGAAAAAAATCACAGTTTTGCCATAAAGCCAATTTTTCTTCGCAATGACTATATTAAAACTATTTGGTCTTATGGTGACTTCCTTTAATGCCAATTTGCCGTTTGATGCATTTACTGGAGGCAACCTGGTGTTAAAATGCTTTTTTAACTGACCATAATAAGATAATATCAATGAGTCCTAAAACGGCATTTCAATACAGCATTTTACGAGTTCATAAAGTCGAAATAAAACCTTTGATGGGATTAAAAGGAATTTGAGAAACAAGGTTTTAAGATCGTTGTAAACAAGCTGTGTAGGTTCTCATAAACCTGACTAAAATATGAAACCTATTGGCACCACTTGGTGCCATAATAAAACCAAATTGATTTCAAGTGGCTTTCATAAAACTTTAATAAAACTTAATAAAGCTGGATGGTGTTAGCAATGTAACTTGGGACCCAACTGTCTGCCCAAAAAATTTTTTTTCCAACATTATTAAAAAAAAATAAAAAAATTTTAATAACAAATTTTAAACAAAAAAAAAAAAAAATGCAAAAAAAAAATCTGTCCCCCCCCAACCCCCCCAAACAACAAAACACCCACACCTGTCACAAAAAATTTTTCTGCCGCACACCCACGTTTTTAAACAAAATTATTTTATTATTTTTGAAGAAAAAACACCCAAAAAAAAAAATTTCCGTTTTTCTTTTTCCCCACCTTCCCCCCACCCCCCCCAACAAAAAACCACCGAAGAATTTAAGTCTTCAATTATAGCATAAAAACTACAGATTTTTGGACTAAACAAAGTAACAATATGTATTTGACCAAATTAAGTGAGTCTTTTGAAAGGTCAACCGATATAATGAGATATCTTGGGATGTTCTTGGTCATCAAAAGTGCCCTTGAGTTCAGAAATTAGGATCATAGCCGTAAAGTTAGCTTTATAATCTATGAAAGGTGACGATATGCATTCAAACACATTCAGTGAAGCTTCTGTAAGCTCACCAGTTATTATCAGATTATCTCGGGATGTCCAGGTTCATAAAAACTGACCTTGAGTTTCGAACATCATAGGATAACCTTGTTAGTTTCAGGTCATTCAAACTGTCCTTCAAAACTTAAGGTCTACAATTGTAACAATAACTTTATGGGCTATACAAAGTTAAGTTAGTTTGTTTGGCATAGAATATCCCAAGATTATCTCATAATGTTAGTTGGTCTTCTAGGACATTCACTGAATATGTTTGAATGTACATATCATAACAATGAACAGCGGATAAAGCTACTGTTACAACTGTAGATCTTAAGTTCTGAACTCTTGGGCAGTTCGAACGACCCAGCACATCTCAAAAATTTATTTCCTACTTTTTTCAAACATTTAATGTTATTGAGCACCAAATCAATCAGAATTCACCCAATTGCTTGTATAAATTAGGCCTGAAAGGGTCTATTCAAAGAACATTGAGTTGTACCATCTAAATGGCTTACATTTGGTATCGTAGTCCTACGTCATCATTTCGAACAACCCAATGGGGCTGTACCTTGTAGTTTTTGAGTACGTGCTTACCAGCAGCATTGAATGCTTATTTGCTTTGTTGAAAAAGTGGAGTTTGTCGATCTCCTTTAAATTGACTAGGTCAGCCATTGCTTCCTCCCCCACCTAAACTTTTTCCGCAGGTAGCAAGTTCTCAATATTGTCCAAAATGTCCTCTGAAAGTGAAGTATTCGCGGGCCACACATTGGGCTTACAAACTCGACCGACGATGGTTCGCTCCAACCTTTCCAGATCAGCGTACATTAGATGTATGAGTGGTTCTTCCCTCTAGAAGAATCCCTAGAAAATAGCATTGAAATAGATCAGTCTGCTTATCAATAGTTCATAAACTTTATCAAAAAAATTTAGATCAAATTCTACCTAACAAGTTTTACAACTTTGCCAAGAAACATTCGGTTTAACAGCAGTCAATCAAAGTCAGAATAAACTTAAATAATTGATGAATTATGATTTTTTTGAATCTACTGTATCATAAACTAAGAATATTTGTCTCAGAGTAAAATTAGAAAAAATATGAAATTTCAATATACGAGTTTTAATGGAACTTTGAAATCATTACGCTTTTACAAACTGGTCGAATTGCACTGTATCCCGATTTCACCTATGATCGAATTGAGTTCGCTTGGCTGTCGGGATACGAATAATCAAATCTAGATTCAGAATTACTAAGCGAGTAACCGAAAATAAGTCCTTTATCTGATTTACAAATCGTTCCCACTTTTCTCGACTATTTGGATACCAAAAGAGTAGTTCGCTTTTAAAAAAATTAACAAAAAAATATTTATAAAATTTTCCCCATCCCCCAAACGCAGCCCCACCACTCCATTCCCTCCCCTTCTTTCCCTTTTTTCCCCGACGCCCCCCACCCCCCCCCATCAATTTTTTTTCCATTCCCATCTCCCCCCCACACATAAATAAATTCCCCCCCCCCCCCCCCCCCCCCCCACCAACAAACAACCCAAACCCCCCCCCCCCCCCCCCCCCCCCCCCCCCCTTTTTTTCCCCCCCCCCCGCCCCCCCCCCCCCCCCCTGCCCCCCCCCTTTCCCCCCTGCCAACTTCCCCCCACCCTCCCCCAAACCTTAATTTTCCTCTCACAAATTTTTTTCCCCTCCCCCCCCCCCCCCCCCCCCCCCTCTTCCCCCCTTTTCCCCCCCCCCCCCTCCCCCCCACCCCCCCCCCCCCCCCCCCCGCATAAACCCAAAACAAATTCCAACACACCGCCATTCTTTAAACCAACACCCCTCCCCCAAACATCCCCCCCCCCCCCCCCCCCAAAATTTTTTTCCCCCCCCCCCACACCCAACGCCCCCCCCCCACAACCCACCCAAAGAACACCACCGCTCGATCCAACGCATCCACACGCGACCCGTGTTTCCCCCCAAAAAAAAATACTCTATAAACCCGATAAGGAGTCTCGAAAAACCGTGCAATCCCCCGGAAGCCCCCCGATACACCCAAAATATTGGCTTGATGCACGATTTGATCGTTCTCAAAAAGCACATTTTTTGCTTGTGTTTCTGGCAACAGATAATAGCTAAGAAATCAACCTCGCCATAAAAATATCAATTTGTCTATTAACTCGTTAAAAGCATACACGTTCGTACCGTTTAGTTTATGTACACTAGGGCACGCCTTAGTATATGTGATAAGAAAACTCATTTTGTTCATGTTTACAAATTGAATTTTATCACGAAAATGTCTTTTGAAAATTTCCATCGTGGATGTTGCTGCTATGCCGTTTCATGGCTGATGACAAAACTTTCCTTGTTTTCCTTGCTTACTCCAGCAACAGAAAGCGTAAGTAATCTTGATTCCAACTGATAAAAGAGTACAACATTTCAGTATGAAGTTCAATATTCTGCTCCTGTCGGATTACGGTGTTTAAGAATCGATTGATGAGTCTGCTAAATGTCAAAATGTGAACAAGGTCAGCGTAAGGAATCCGGCCTGAGCTGGATCATTTGTTCAATGTTATGAGTTGAAGTTCCCTCCTGGAGAATCTATGTTAGATACCGTTTATATTTTCGAACCTAGGTTGGAATCAGTTTCAACCTGTGATACCCGAACTTATTATTGACCGTTAACCTCAACCAGACACATATAACAAATAAAAACATGCATTCTAACGTTCAACAGACAGGTTGTGACTGTATCAAAAACAAAAACGGTATTATATATCATCTTCTAGAGTACATATTTGATTTAATACATCAAAATAAAAATAAAAATCAGAATCAATATGAACGTTATCCAACTGTATATATGTAAGAAAGTTAGATGAATCCTATTTTGCTTTATATTATATAACACGATTTCGTGATAAGTGATTTAGTGATTCGCTCAGAAAAATGAAAAATCTATCGATTTTAAAGAATGTACTGAATCCACTGATGTAAGGATGATTTAGTTATTGAACTGAAATGAATTTATGAAACTAAAATCACTCGCCGGAAAAATGGAATAGATTAGCTACAATAACTCTGGAATATGGATTCGTAGTCGAATATGTTGGAAGGATTTCAAAATGTAAGATAACATTTTAAGAATAAAATAAAGGAAACGATTTTCAGTAGTTTCTAATTGATAATTTCTTCACAATTTTTCCATTGGAGTATTGAAGTGTTGACCACTACCTAATCTTTTGAAAACCATTTCCGGCATAAGTTAAAACATCTTATATTCATCCTTTAACCTCTCGTTTAATGTCCATTAGTTCATTGTGCCATACAATACCAGTATTATGGACCAAATCATACTAGGTTGTCTAAAGATTGACTAAAATAATGTGTGAATCAGTACAGATGCACACAAATGCAGTGATACATGTAGGAGTTTATTGAATACCTATGAAAGAGGTGGAATAAATAATAAACATAAATAGTGAATAAAAAAATAATGGTAATAAATTTTCAAATACATAAATCTTTTTTCTAACATTCCTAGATCTAACATACAAAAAGTATATGAAACATTCTATGAGTAACCTTATTTTTAAAAGCTTTTTGTTAACCTTACATTAATTTTGCATGTTTTGAGAAAACAACGACCATAAAAAAAAACAGAGAGTATAAGTTTAAACCTGCCATCCTCATATGTGTTTGATTGATTGATTGATTAACCTGCACAGATAAGAATAACATGGTGTATTGAATTAGAATAGGTGTTTTTGTCATCCAAACCGTAACCTGCGTCATATGTTGGTAGTTTATGGATTCGGTTCACATTATTTGAGGTTCGGGATTTAAGTAAAATTATATATTGGGTTGAATAATTTTGCATTGTCAACCAAAAGCTCACTTGATCAACAAGCAAAAAAAGAGTTTGGTGATAGTTTATAGATTCTCATTTTCATATTCATAGAGCTGTAAAAGTCAAAGTAAAATGTTAAACTGGGTTGAATGAATTTCCTTTTTCATTCATGAACTTTCTAGAGTTGTATAATGACTCTTTTTTCGGAGAGTTTTTGGATGAACTAAACAATTTTTCACTCCGATACATTGCATTCACATCGTTTATGATGTATGATGTATGTATGATATAGCCTACTACCCATTGTAGCACGGAAGCTAAGTCCGACAGCAATGGGCTTTCCTCTTTGTAAGACTCGATCAAACTTTAATAACCACTGATTATCCTCATCATGCCGTTGTATGAAGGGCCGAAAAAGGGTTCGCTGGATCAATAGGCAACATCACTTGTATGTATCCATTTTATGTTTTGTTTTATGTGATAAGGTTCGGGTGAAATCACCGAGAATGAGCTTGAAACAAGGATAATATAGGGTAGTCTTTATCTATGCGGTTAATAATCTACTCATGTAGATGCAAATGCTCCATTAATGCTCCATTCAAAAAACATATGAAATAATTGGTCAACACTTTAACTGGTACAATTAATTTAGTTCTCCATGTTTGGTACATCTACTCTCATAACAACTAATTTATCTATCTTCCGGAAATTCTTCACCTGCTGATCAATTTTGCTGAAGGATAGATCTTTGAAGGTGGTCGATATCACTATATTAACATTTCGACAAAAATTTCGATTAAAACTTTCCAAAATAACTTCCCGGATGCCCTTGGCTTTCTGAAAAACTTTCCTGTAGATAACGCCTTTGCAGGTAATATAAATGTTTTGGTATATCGCCATGAATGTAATTCTATATAATATTTTTCATTTTCGGTTAGTCAATATTTTTTTTAAAAAAACTATAAGGGACAGCCCAATGTGGTTGTACGCAAAGTTGACGTAGGACTACGCAGCAATCGAATTCCCATACACGTCAGGGCCATCCGCTAATTGATTTAAGTCAGTCCTGAAGAAGGCCAAGAAAATTCAATTGTACACTCTTTAGAAAGCATTTGGTGGCTCTTAATTATGATACGGCCCCGGTTGTAGGTCGCGATGGCCACTATCTCTAACGCGTAGAAGATAGTTATGGATCTGTTGGTTCATTGGCTGTTCAACGCGCTTTGCCATTTACTCCGGGACGCGGCGTTTAAAGCAATGCCATGTTCAGCCGGGGCGCGGTAATGGAAATTTCAAACAGCACAAGAGAAAAAAATCATCCAAACGAACTCTTCAGTTGGCAAACTAATTTGGTCGTCCTGAAAAGGACGGATTTAGTTGACGGGGGAGAAACAGTTCGCGATTGAACTTGGGCTTTCTTTCTTGGTTCATCTCGCGGGATGATTGATTCTTGTGTCGTTGTCACGGGCGGCTTTTTCTCGCCAAATCGTAGGCTTCAGCAGCCATGTTTCTCGCAGCGAGGTTGAGTGGGAGCATCGGCAACAACAGCCAACTGCAACAACAGCCAACTGCAACAACGTCTCTCTGGGCAACGACTGCTCGCCGCCGTCAACTGCGATCCTAAGACCACTGCACAGCTTAACGACTGTCGTAAGACTGAATTAAAATGTTCTGCTAAGAGCTATCAGGTAAAGGGGTCGGATGCTAGTGCACGAAAGAAGGCGGTACCAACGAAGGCAATGTGATACAAATTGCATCAAAGGGGATGAAATTCAGTTATTGCGCCACAATAATTAGATTTAATTACTGCACGCTAGACGGATGAATGTCTTAACAGAAATATGCCTTAATTACTTGCCATCACCAGCAACTAATCCGTTTTGCACAACTAGGAACTACAACGAACTCAACCACATGGTCGGTCTGAAGTGTCGCAGTTCGGTTCGAATTATTCGTTATAGAATTTCGTTCGTTGGTTGTTCAACGTTCTTTGTCATTTACTCCTTGACGCGGCGTTTAATTAATGCTATGTTCAGCGCGGTGATTGAAATTAATTTGAAACAGCACAAGAGAAAATTTGCACCAATCAAACTCGCTAGTTGGCAAACTGGTTTGGTCGTCCTGAAAAGGACGGATTTAGTTGACGGGGGAGAAACATGTTTCGCGATTGAACTTGGGCTTTCTTCTTGGTATTCTTGGTTCAGCTACTCGTCGTTGCGGGTGGCCATCTTCAGGTGACGTGAGATATTTGATTCTTGCCTCGTTGTCACGGGCGGGTTTTTCCCGCCAAATCGTAGGCTTCAGCAGCGAGGTTGACGGGAGCATCGGCAACAATAGCCAACTGCACCAACGCCTCTCTGGGCAACGACTGCTCGCCAGTGCTGCTGCCGGCTACGATCCAACTGCAGATCCTACTCTGCACAGCTTCACGACCACCGTAAAACTAATTCAAAATGCGAAGGTGTACCCCTTATATAACATTCATGGCTGCCTAGGAGACGTTCGTTACTTAAATATGAAATCTGTGCTAGAAAAGTACTGTGTATTTGGTAAATTTACTCTGAAAAAATCTACATTATAAGACAATACCTTATATTTGCGTTAATTTCAATAGTTAAATGTTATAAATCAATAAATTTAAATATCGGAATCGAAGCGTAGAAAATGTCCCGATCCATTGGTGAAAACATTTTGTAAATCGACCGTGAAATGACTTAGTTATTAACGTTCAAAACCTATATATTTTTCGTGACGCTCCAAATTTTCGCAATTCGAACGTGTACCCCAGTATTGAAAAAACACAGACGTAGTCCTACGTCAAAAGATCAGCTTTTTCAGCTGGGATTCCACTGAGCAAAGACTAGAAATCGGTCCCACCTCAGTGTCTTTCGCCGGAGGCTCCATCGCTTCTTGATGAAGCGTATCTTCAGCTCAGCCAAAAGTATGGTATAGTCAACTTCGTTACGGATTAACATTGAACAGCATAGCTTCTCTTGTCTCTGTTAAACTAAACAACGAACGCCAATCCTGATGTAGAACAGAAAATCAGAAATCTGAAAATAGGTAAGTCATCGTGAAAGGTTGCGTCTGATTAAATGAAATCCGTGAAGAAAACCAGACAGTTGTTCAAAAAAAAAAAACGAATTTATAAATCGTTTTACTTACCTTGGACCATACACTCTCTGAAGCTAGCAACAAAAGTTTAGTCCGAAAATTGGTTCCCTGATTATTAATTTCACCATTTGCGAAGTTTTATCCTTTAAAAATGCGACTACGAACAATCGCATATTAGTAAACTTGGTGTTTTACCGGTCATATGTATCAACCAGGCATATATTTTTCTGCTTAAATCCACTTAAATTACACATTTACACAACAAAACTAGCAAGTTAAAAAATTTTGAAACGAATGTAAAAGCTTCTCACATTCAGCAGCTTAAGCGCCACTCTCGTAATTTGAGAGACTGCTGTTGCTGTTGGAGTGCTCGGCTAGAGACTCTATTTCAAGGCGGGTAACGTTCAAACACACGATCTAAATTCAGCTTTCCCAATCAACTGGACAACAAATTGAATCCCTAATTTAATATTCGTTATTTGATGTGAGGAGATTCTGTCTTCCGCCGCCATGTGATCTAAAAAACGTTTAAATCCCCAATACACCCTATGTGGTAACGTCAACTCAAAATCACGCAATTTAGGTTCTGTTAAGATTGGTTGTAGGCAACATCATTTTATATTCTCCATAATTTGCTTTGGTTCCCTGCCTGCAGTGACGTCACTTGTTTCTAAAGGATACAATCATTTTCTTAAAACTACGCTAACCTGGATTTCTACTCTGTGGCTCACGCTGACTGGATACGCTGGTCAACCGTTCCTGTTGGCATGTTCTTCGTGACGGTCATCGCCCTAGCAACACACAAGTTTTATAACGGTTGAAAATACCTTTATAAGACTCAATTTGGTTATAAAGAAGCTTACTCAACGTAAAAGCATGAAGATGTGTTACTCGGGCGGCATTCGGTCACGAAACTTCAGCAGAGGTGCGGAAAGGATAGTGCGCACACGCTTTGTGTACAAGATGTGGCGCACGTGGGAGCAGATTTGCGTATGCTTTTTCATGGTAAAATTATCATGGGGTATTCCGGTGCAAGAACGTTGTCTTCTCTTTCGGTAACGCTACGCTCGGTACGGATGGTTCGTGCCAAAGCTGATTCACACTAGTTGAGCTGTCGCCACAGCCGACCGCTGGGTGACGACACTGTCGTTCACGATGTTTATCGTGAAGATTTTCTCGATCGGGAGGTGGTGGGCGACTGAGCTTCATCAAACTCTTCTAAAACCGTATTCCGGCGTGACTTGGTTTACGCGGCTCGGAAGAACCATCAGATCGTCTGAATCGATAATAGAAAACTGACCGCACGTCTTGGAACGACGATTGGGCGACCCAAATTAGCACCCACGTTGAGCGGTGGGTTTTGTTCCTGTTCAACGTGTACAAATTTATCTGAATTCAAATCTTCACTCAACAGTTCCCAAAAAACTCATCCTCATTAAAATTAATCATATCCTTACAGCCAAAAAAAAAACCCCCCCCAAAAATCTTTTAATCGCGTCAAACAATATACTATTGTATTGGATGCGGCTGGAAATGAAGCTCATCTCATTTTAAACCTATTCTAAATGAGGCTTTCCTTTTTCCCCCTCATATCTCTCAGTGGAATGTGGGTGACCTTGACCATGGATTATATATATATTTTTTTGGTTTGCCTATCTTTTACCAACATTCCAACCAGAGCAGAGGAAAAGTAAATAAGATCTTTGTGAAGCTACCATTTATATTTTTAACACGCGTGCAAAGCAGTTTGTCGGTTCACACAGAGATGGCGCAATAGCGTTTGAAAGTAAATGAAGCTTTTCTTTCAAGATATAAAGCTTCAATACTAAAGATGAATTTACAATGTCCTTACATGGTTATAGCGCCATTACTCGCTCTCTGAAAAGAGAAGAATGTCTGAGAACATTGGAGAATGGAGAATATAAGAGAAAACGTATCAAATTTCTTTGGTTGCAGCAACAACATTGCATTATTTTAATGTACAAGTTTATTTGTGGTTACTTATTTTTAGTTTTCGCTATCTGAATCGATGGATTCTTCTTTTTCGTAGATTTCCTCTATTTTTAATTTTATTTTTTTCCAATCTATTGCAAGCCTTTCCCAATCTTGAAAGCTCATCTTTTTAGCATCACAGGGAAGCCGTTCAAATGAAGACTGTGCATCAGCAACAATTTCCGGTAATCTGATTATAACTAAATTAGATCGGTACTGCTAAATATGTGCCACCCTCAAAACAATAAGATTTGATGATGGAAGTGTATGCACAGTACCTACTACTGTGTTCAAAAAATAAGGTGACTTTTGTTATATTTCAAAAAATCTTTATTGAATCATCTAAATCTATTTCGTCCCCTTCAAAGTAGTCCCCCTCTGATGCAATGCACTTATGCCAGCGTTTTTTCCAATCCGCGAAGCAGGCCATATAGTCGGCTTCCAGGATGCCCCTCAATGCGCGCAGCGATTCTCGTTGAATCTCTTCAATCGATACAAAACGGTGTCCTCGAAGTGGTCTTTTGAGTTTTGGGAATAGCCAGAAGTCACACGGAGCCAAATCAGGTGAATACGGTGGTTGTGGAGCGATATGAGTCGAATTTTTGGCAAAAAACTCACGAAGAACGAGTTTCAAAAAAATTGAGCGATTTCGGCACCACACGCGATTTAACTCTTCTGAGGCCCAATTGATGCTTAAAAATCGATTGAATCGATCCAATTGATGATAAAGTATATCCATATGGTGCGTGTCTGTGCGGGGCTTGTTGTACGTGAAAGTGACCTCAGAATGGACGTGAGTAACCAGGCATTCTGGTGGGCGTTGGATTGTATACACCGTGTCCAATATATTCTCATACAAAATAAAACTCTATTTATTTCAAATTGATAATCTAGATTTTATTGATAACTTTACCCATTATATTCTAATATAATACTGATCAACTCCAGCATATATTTTGGAATAACACCGCCTTTAAGCTTCTTGACCAGCTCCACCCCCTTCTCATCCCCCCCACAATCCCCCATTCCCTCCCCCCCCCCCCCACCTCACCACCCCACCCACATTTTTCCCCTCAATTCCCCCGCGCCCGCCCCCGCATGCTCCCCGTCTTTGCCCCTTTTTTTTCTTTAACGCCCTTTCACCCGCCCCCAAATCCCCAAAACAGCGACGGCCACCCCACCGAAATCCCCCCCCCCCCCCGACAGGCGCCCCCCCCACCCCCACCCCCCCTCTATACACCACCAAACACACCCCGCACTAATATTTTTTCAACCAAATAATGAGAAGTTGTTCCCTTTTTCCCCCACAAACGAACAATATCTCCCAAATTTTTGGAACAAGAAGTGATTCACCACCGATGTATTTTTTGGATTACGTTTACAACTTTTCCCCAAAACTTCCGTTTTATAATATGGGAACGTCCATTAATTACGTCACGCAAAAAGTGACTTTTTATAACCCCCCCCCCTTGTCACGTTTTTTGTATGGACCTTCAAATTTTTTTGTATGGATCGTCACGTTTTCCCAAACCCCCCCCCCCCCCTACTTGCGTGACGTAATTAATGGACCTTCCCTACGCTCACCAACCCAATCCTCGCGCACCCCCCCCCCCCCCCCCCCAACCCAAAACCCCCCCACACCCAAAGACCCGAGCGCCCCCTCCTGTTGCAAAACTTTCGCCGAAACTTACTCCCCCCCCCCGCGCCCACCAACGCTTCCTTCTCTTCTCCAGCGCGCCCCGCCCCCTTTTTAAGCCCCCGCCTTTTCAATATTGTTTACACCGCAAACATCCAATCTGCGGCCATTTTACGTACAGAGCGCTGTGATTTTCGTCTAATCCGTTCCCTGACCACTTTAACAACTCGTGCAGTCCGCAGCGTACGAGTACGACCGGATCTCTTCCGGTCATCCAACGAGCAGGTGTCACGGTACCTTCGGATGGTTCGGTACACAAAATCCCGCTTTACTCCGAGGTTTTTCAAATTTCTGAAACTTTTTTATCACCACAGCACGAAACTCCTTCATCGCTGGTAAAAGATAAACACCGAATGAAAACAATCGGACATAACCTCAAAGCGTTTGCATAAAAATAGTGCAAAACTACACCAACACATACGTGAAGCATGTTGAGTAGTTGCACGACACCAATGCAAGAAAAAAGTGTATGAGAATATATTGGACACGGTGTATACATACATACACACAGACGAAAATTTCTGTCTTACGGGCCGCTCCAATGTGCATCCAAGAATGATTTAAATTTACAGAATATTTTCCAAGAGTGTGGCATCCGATTCGTTTCAAATGAAACTCGCCGTTTCTATACGACAAAGTAGTTTCACATAGGATCGTATAAAAATAATTTGACTTCGCACAACTGCAGTGACAAATGATGTACATTTCCGAAGGCTCAACGTTTTTAAGTGTTCCATTTATGTGCATGGCCATTCGCTCAAATTTACGCGAATATATGATTACACGATATAGTTTTGTATGATATTTTGGAATACGCCATTGCTAATGTTCATATTTTTTTTCTGTGTAATTTATTCAGCCATTTTTTTCAACTGCGCAAAATACTACGATACTGGTTTAATTTGACAGCTATCCATATCGTAAATTAAGGTTAATCGCACCTTGCCATACCAAGATCGTAGTAGCCATGTACAAACTACGACGTAAAATTCCATCAATTCAGTCGGACATAAAACAGCGCCCACTGCCATTCGTCCACCGAAGGACAACGATAGAGTACAACATTCCACCCCCGTCCACCGTGCATTCTCCGCAAAGACTAAACAATTGTTATCAATTTTTCATTCATATCGACTGCCCTAAATCACCCTCAACACCCCAAAAATAAAGCCATTAACAAACTCCGCTCGCTCCGTTCTCGTTCCTCAGCAGAATCCCGGATGGCAAATAACTCGAGAGAAAAGCCGAAGTAAAAACAGGTCCATGAGTACCCCCCTCACTCCTTCGGGTCCCAAAATATGGCAGCACAAACGAAACGGCAAAATGATACCAGCGTTGATAAACAACTGTCAATAGAAATAACCAAACCGTGAAACTAATAGAGAGTAACGGAAGCACAATTCTTTGTCCAAGTGTAAATGTCCCTTCTTTTTTCCTTCCTTTCGATTCGAAGTAAACAAAACCCCGGGAATCCCACAGGACGGGACTCCGATGTTAGGGATCGGTGTGTGCCGAAACTCAAAAGAGCCAACAAAAACAGGATCCGTCGTATTAATAGTAATGATGACGGCCGGAGGAAGAATGTATAAATAAATATACTGCACAGCGGCGAAGAAGGATAGGAAGCAGAAATTTCAACTTTTCGGGAACTGGCAGCTTCCGCCCATATTTGCGCTATTTGCTTGATTGGCATGCTGGATCTCCGAACCCTTCAAACCAAATGGAAAGGACAATGGAGATAACTTTCCCGTTGCCTTTCAAAAAGATTGCCAAACCGGTTGGGGGAGGGGAAGGAACGTGTGGTATCTAGGTCACAGCTTCCAATGGCCCATCGCTACTGACTGGAATGATAGTAGTAGTACCTTCTCGTATTCCTGTCCGTTGTCAAACAAACATTTTTCAAATAGATCTCACCAGATGTTTTGCCAGCACATGGTCGGTGCATAGTAGGCTTTGCTGTGCTTGGTTGGTTAATAACCACAGCAGCACCGAACCAATAACATCAACAGCGGCAATAAAGGGACAGCGGAAGCAGAAGAATAGGTTTGCTTCTTCTTCGACCAAGTTGATTTATACTGCCGCCATGGGCTACTTTGATTGTGGTTATTTTCAATTTGGCAGTCTAGCAGTATGGTCAGAAACGGATAATGCCACCCTCCAATAATGGACGATTGGACGATGGGTTGAGATTCGATTCCGGTTCGGATATCTCCCGATTATGCAAATTGGGAACGTAGTAAGATAAGTCCTGGTGGAGCCGGAATGTATTGAACATGGACAATGGAGTTCTTTTTCTTCTTCTTTTTCTTGGGTTAATGTTGAGTCCCGCTAGAGGATGTTGTTCACAATATTTTCTGAAGTGGAGAAGAGGATGGAGGTTGATGTGAAGCATGCTTGAGGAGTTCCCTGTGGAGAGGCTACGAGTACGGGACCGGACGGGATAACGGGATTCGTGATTGTTGAGTGCGGGTTGGGGGAGGGGTCTTGAGAGGTGGTTTTTACGATTGTTCAGCGAAATTATTGCGTTGTTGGCATGGTTTATGGTTTTTGAAACGAACTATGATGTGGTATCTCGAATAGTGTTTCCCGAGAATGAATTTGTTTGTTAGCACTAGTGTGGGAGCTGGGAGGTTGCAAAAAAAAGCTACGTTCGAATCTTCGTTAAAATACGACGTTTTGAAATAGTATCCGAGGAATATTGGTTATTTCATTTATGACTTCAACAACGATAATCTTCAAGCAGTACTGCCCCACGATTAAGGACCAGTGGATAATGTTTGATTACTTTAATGACGATGAAAGATTTTCAGTACTTACCTGATTACAATCCACTTTGTCTCAAATGATAGATATATTGGTATGGTTTACAAAAAAAAAAAAACAGTCAACTGATTGAACATCTGAGGACACCAGGAACTTTTTCTTCTTTATTTATTAGCATTCCAACCGTATTGCTATTATAATATGTAATTACACTTCCACAATTATTAATTGAGAGCTTTTGATGCCATGGTGCTGCCAACTACGACGATCGACATTTCGGCGTGGAACATTCCAAGCGTTGATCCACAATTCAGTGTTCCCGAAAACGTAGACCTCGTCATCGGTAACGGAAGACTTTGCTGGGTGACTACCACAGTTGTGCTACCCTTTCTACCGCTGATGATCAACTGGAAGCCACTCTATGTAAATTCTGGGACATGGCAACAATTACATCGGCTCCAGTTCGATCCATCGGAGAAGGTCTATTTGAAGAGCTGTACGCCACTACTACGACGCGCAATTCTGCAGGGCGGTAGATCGTGCGGCTCCTGAGGACTGAAGATCCCGAAAAGGTTCTCGGAGAATCAAAGTCGATTGCTGGTCGTCGCTTCATGGAGGGTTACGGCAAGGTGATGGATTGTCGTGTTTGTTGTTTAACATTGCATTGGAGGGTGTGATTCGAAGAGCTGGGATAGACACGAGTGGCACGATCTTCAGGAAGTCTGTCCAACTATTTGGCTTCGCCGACGACGGCTCACTAAAAAGAAAATGTTAGCCTCCTAGCACAAGTTCAGATCGATGGTGATAAAATCGAGGTAGTAGACGAATTCGTGTATCTGGGCTCATTGGTGACCGCCGATAACGGCACCAGCAGAGAAATACAAAGGCGCATTATGGCTGGCAATCGTGCCTACTTTGGACTCCGAAGGACGCTAAAACAAAGTTCGCCGAACCACAAAGTTGATCATCTACCAGACATTAATTAGACCGGTAGTTCTCTACGGCCACGAAACATGGACATTGCTAGTGGAGGACCAACGGGCCCTTGGAGTCTTTGAACGGAAGGTGCTGCGTACGATCTACGGTGGAGTGCAGATGTCGGACGAAACGTGGAGG